>PVIY010013036.1:0-60210 GCA_004026745.1 Myrmecophaga tridactyla
TTTTTTTAAAGAGGTATAATAGTGGTCTAGTGGCTCTTTTCCCTCTTGCGTTTTTTTTCATCTTACCTTAAGCAATGCACATGCCTTGCAGGCAGAAGCTGTGGCCTGGCCTGAGTATGGTAAGATGATCTGCCGCCTGTAATGCTGTGTGTTTGCTGATGACAATGAGAAGGCTCAAAGAAAATTTGCATGTGGCTATAAATTCTCTAAGATGGAATTTTCTATCTCTTTCGATGGAGCAAAAGAATACAGGTGAGATTAGAAGACGACCAGCACAGCTTAGTGACAGCACAGCGCTAAGGCAGGGCTGGAGGGGGGGGCTCCCCTGGACAGGACAGGGTTCCCCGAGTCTATCCAAGGGCTAAGGAAAGCGGCTGGAGTGGGTGGCGGGCCCTAAGGCAAGGCCTCGAGGCTTTCTATCTCCAGAAGGGGTAAGAAGAAAGAATTTACATACAGATCTCCAAAGCCAAAAGATTTGGCGGGGGAGTCAGGGCAGAGGCTAGGACTCTTCCTGAAGTGAGCCGCCAATCCCGCCACTGCCTAGGGCAGTAAGAGTCAAGGACAGAGGCTGGCCAAGCAGACTCAGTCTTTGGGACACAAAATATTTGCCATCTTCATAAAGCCAAGGCCCTCAAGAAACAGGTCTTGAGTCTCTACCGAGACTCCACTTCCCCATGCACCTTAGAGTCAGAACTCAACTGCTGTTAAATTCAGTGCTTAGGCCAAAAAGAGAAGAAAAAAGACTTTCTCTTGGAAGGCAAGGAAGCTTCTGACTTCCTCATTAGCCTGGTATTTCAGCTCAAATAAAGTATTCTTAGTTTTAAATGTGCCACCGCAGACACTAATTATTGTCACAGCCAGAGGTCAGTACCGCAGCTGAGGAAGGACTGACATCTGACATCGGTAAGTGCTCTTTCAGGCAAAAACGTTCACTGCCTTAGAAAGTTCCTAGATTTAATTCTGATACTTTCCCCTTCTCCCTTCACTTGCTTTCTCTCTTCTCTTCCCTTCTCTCCATTGTCTGACAAATAATTTAAAAAGCCAATAAGAAGAAAAAGAGAAATAGCCCATAATTCTATCGCTCAATGACGATGATTGCAAATATTTTTTATTTTTATTCTTATGCACTCTAGAATGCTATTCACAGTCTCCAGAGAGAAATTTGTGAAATGTAGATAAATATGAAGAAGAAAAATTTTAAATCACCTGTAAATTCCATCACCCATTACAAAACTGGTATCGTATCATCTATATAGAATTTGTATCCTGGGTTTTCCATCTAAAATTATAATGTAAGTATCTTCCCATGCTCTTCGTCAAAGATAATTGCATAACAAAATGTTTTAAAGAAAACAACCAGAAAGAAGCCAGCTGGTAAAAGTAAAGGCAGGTCAGAGGGAGAAGCCCGCATTGCTCAGGCACAAATGTCCATGGATGGAGAGGCAGGAGCCAGTATTCACTGGGCGCTGACTACCTGCGAGGCTCTGTAAATGCTTTACCTTAGAAGAAGCCTTGCAACAAGGCTTCGAAGTAGATGCCACTTTCCCTATCTTACAGATGAGGAAATTATAAGTTGCCTAAAATCACCCAGCTGGGATCCAAACCCAAGCTGACCTGGCTGCAAAGCCCAAGCTCTTTTCCTACCACCTTGCGTGGGCCCCTGCTTGCTCTTCCTGGCCTTGGCATTAAAACCCACCTCCACCGAAAGGCACCGCCCCAACGGCAGCGAAAGGACAGGTGCAGCAGAGTGAGCAGCACTGCCCCTTGCTGGGATCAGTGTGGGAAACGAGGGGAAAACCCCAGCCATACGGTTCCCTGCGGAGAAGCTGTCTGAAGGAAATGGATGTCAGGGAGACCAGGTGGCCTCATGCCACCCAAAGGTGAGGGAGCCGAGCAAGCCCGGAACGCGCACCACATTTCCAGGCCTGCTCCGTGTGGTCCCAGGGGCGCCCAGACTTGGAAATCTGCAACCACTTGAAGATGTGGATGAGAATTGGAGTTTCATTGGCTTCTGCACTCACCATCATCCCTTCCAAACCTCTTGGTTGCTTCTAGCTCAGTCGCTCCAGCCAGAAACCTGCATGTTCATCTTTGGCCCCTTCCCCTCACTCCCCACAGTGGATAAATCGGCAGGTCTTAGGGATTCCCCCTTTTTGGTCTGTGGCCGCACCTCGCCTCTCCCCTCCATTTCCCAGGCGCCACCTTCACTGGCCTCTCCTGCTCGGTCTGCTCCCATAGTTTCTAAGTAGTGAAGGTCCCTGGGCCTCAGACTTAGAAAACTCCAGGTAACCTCCCTCAGGTAAATACGCTAGCATGAGCACGATATTTCCTACTTCAAAACACCCTCTGTGTGAGTCTCCAGTGTCTTAGAGCAGCTGGAAGGAAAAACCTAAAATTGTGGAGTGGTAACCCATACCAAACTCTAAAATCTGTTCTATAACTACTTGTTACCATGTGCTTTGAAATTTAATGCTTTTTAATATATGTAATATTTCATAATTAAAGATTTAAAAAAAAATAAGCGAGATATAAAAGGACAGATTCTGTATGATTTTACTGATTTGAAGTAATTAGAATAAGCAAACTCAGAGACAGAATGCAGAATATAGGTTACCAGGGGGACAGGGTGGGGATAGGGGATAGGAAGTTAAAGCTTAAAATATTCAGGGTTCCTGTTTGGAATGATGGAAATGTTTGGTAATGGATGGTGGAGTGGTAGCACAGTGCTGTGAATGCAATTAACAGAACTGACATATATATAGATCCGAATGCAATTAAAAGGGGAAATGTTAGATTGTATGTGTGCTAATGGAAAAAAAAAAATCCATGAAACTACACTACCCAGTGAACCCTGAGTTAAAACCATAGGTAATAGGACAGGCCACAGTGGCTTAGCAGACAGAGTTCTCACCTGCCATGCTGGAGACCCAGGCTCCATTCCTGGTGCCTGCCCATGCAAAAAACAAACAAACAAAAAAACAAACCTAGAGGTAATAGTACAATTATAAAGATGTGCTTTCATCCACTGTAACAAATGACCCAACCAATGCAAGGTGTTTATAATAGGGTGGCATATAGGAATCCTGTATTTTAGGCATGATTGTTCTGTAAACCCACAATGCCTCTAATAAAGAAAAAAATTTAATTAAAATAGAACCAACTCTCTATGGCCCCCTGTTCCCCTCGAGCCCCGGCTGCCTGAACCCACCAGGCCCTGGAACATATGTCGCATCCTCACCCACTGCCCTTTGCTTTCGGCCAGCATCGCCCTCCACCCGCCTGGCTCTTGCTTGCATTTGAGCAGGGGCAGGGCGGCTCCGAGGCGCCTCCTCTGCCCACCCCACTGGGTGGGTCCTGTCCCGCTTGCTCGTCCTCTCTGGACAGTCTCACCCAGTCCTGCCGCTGTCAGTGGGTCTATAGCCTGTGGGTCTGGAAGTCCCTGAAGGTCAAAGCGTGTTTTACTCAATGCTTTTCTCAGCTTCGTGCCTGGTGCCTGGCAGAAAGGAGCCACTCAATTCACGAGTGAACGTTTAAATATGAAGGATGTGAGTCTAATTCTCCACCAACTCGGGTGTAACCTGCTACGAAAACTAGCAGTAGGACAGATGCTAGGGTTCACTCAGTTCCTCACCCCGCCACCAGCTGCCATCCCGCCCAGCTCTCAGAGGGGTGTGGGGAGGTCTTCCTTCCTTCCTTCATACCTTCCTTCCTTCCTTTCTTTCTCTCTCCCTCTCTCTCTCTCCATTTCAAAAACCACAAGGAAGTGGAACTGCCAGTGGAATCTTCAACTCTGTAGGTGAGGGCTCTCTCAGGACATAAAGAACCAAGCCCGTTAACAGCAAAAGTTCTCTCAAAGTTTGTAAACAAGCAAAAACGAGGAGCCAGCATTCATGTGGCAAGGAGAGTATTTAGGGGAAGACATCTCAAATGCACGTGAGCTGAGGCGTTCCACTCAGAAGACAAGAAGGCCCCTCTCTAGGCCGGCCGCCCCCAGCGCATCAGCTCCGCCTGCCGTCCCTGCGGGGCCAGCCCACGGCGGGGTGTCACCAGGGCACTAGAGAGAGCAGCGCCATCACGCTCCTGGGTGCACGCTGCTTTACTCAGGGGCACCGGAGGACTCTCCAAATAAAGGGAGATTCATAAAGGGGAAACAAAATAGTAAATCTCCAATCAGTAAGGCTGAAGGATAAGACGGAACAGCTCACTCAGGAAGGGTGCAGGTCTCGATGCCCTAGAAATAGCTTGACCAAAGCTACTTAGGGACAACTGTAGGGAAAATACTATTTTACCAAGCAGGTAGTAAGGGCTTTGGAATTTCAGCACACAGCCAAGTCCAATCCACAGGCTTTACATGAAGGAACTAGGCCCAGAGAAGGGAACTGCAGTGTTAGGGTCACACATCACCCACGGAGGACCTCGAACTTGAACCCTAGACTGCTGGCTCCTAGCCCGATTAATGCTCTTTCCATTGGATTATTAAAATGAAGACACTGCTACAGATGGTAGAGGGCCGGCAGAGAGAGGCTGAAGGCCAGGCCACATGGACAGCGCGTTGGTGAGGAGCCGGCAGTGTGGGGTGGGATTGCCTGCCCAGTGGAGCTGATGTGCCAGAGTGCCAGCCATTCCCCGGTGCCCCGATGAGGTGGGCTGCGGGCTGGGACCACCGCTGATGTGAACCCCTTTGGGCTTGTCCTCAGACCACCCACGCCCTGGTTCGCTTTGCCGCATTCCCTTCGAGGCTGGAGGGCCACACCAAGCCCAGCCTGTCCGGGTCGGCGGAGGGCCCTGGAATTCCAGCACACTTGCAGGCTGGGGAGGGAGACAGCTGCCCCCGGGGCGCGAGGGTGGTGCTCCCTGAGAGTCCTCCTGCTGGCAGCCCCGGCTGGGAGTCGGCAGGCCTCATGCCCAGGCAGGCTGGGAGTGGGAACCATCTTAAGTATTGCTGCCTCTCCTCTTGGCACTGAGGAGGAGAAAGCCAAGGCGGGAGAACCTGTCGGACAGGACCGTCAGGGCCGCTCCGGGGGCTCGCAGAGGCTCAGCCTGCTCCTGCTCCAGCTCCCGGGGGGCCGCGGCCGCGAAGGGCCAGCACGGCCGGTCTGGGTGGGGATGGGGGCTCCGGGGGCGCGGGTGGGCCTCGGGGTGGGGTGGGGGCGCGGGGCGGCTGCCCTCGCGTGGGCGGCGTCCGGGGCTGGGGTGCCCGCACAGACGCCCGCGCCACGTCCTCGTGGGAAAACTGCCCCGCTGCTCCGCGGGACGCACGCTGCTCGGGGCGTGCCACCGGGGGCCCGAGGCTCGTCCCGGGGGAGGGGGCCACTTCACCTTTCCTGCAGCCCCTTTTCATTCCCCGGGGTCACTTTATTTCGAGGTTAAGGCGGCTCTAACAGGAGGGGGGCGGGGAGTTACAAAGGCCGTGACGGTGAGAGGCCCGCGGGTCACACAGCGAGCTCGGGACCCGGCCCCCAGCGTCCCGCGGAAGGAGGAAGTGGCTGTTTTCCACCACCTGCCCCATCTGCACCCCGAGACCTGGACCCCCAGGGGCCGCGCGCTCCCTGCACCTCCCAGGGGCCGTGAGCTCCTGCACCCCGCCCCCCCAGGGCCCGTGCGCCCCCTGCACCCCCAAGGGTCCGCGTGCCCCCTGTGCCCCCAGGGGACGGTGCCCTCCCTGTGCCCCCCAGGGGCCGTGCGCCTGGCGGCCTGGGCCTGCGCTGCCTCGGTGCCTTGGTCTGCACCCGGAGCCGCGGGGCCCTTGGCCAGGGGCTGGCTGCGGCAGGGCTCGGCGGGACTCGCTTCTCTGGTGGTGGCCCAGCTTCCTTGGTGCTCAGGCAGGAGCCCGCAGGAGAAAAAGTGTCTGCACTGAATTCTGACCAATCTAGACACAAACTTGGGGTAACCTGATATCTAAGACATGCAGCATTTATCTTTTTACTGTAAGAAAGAAGCAAGCAAAAGGACATTTTTTTCCCCCTGACCGTTCCCCGCCCTCCTTCTTTCAAAAGGCTGCTATATGTATTTTATTTTAGAGTCTCAAAAAAAAGGTTGCATCACACTTGGTATTCCACCCAAGGGAAACGGAAAAATTATTCAAAGATGAAGGAAAACGGTACTGCTTGCTTGGAAAATAAGTGAGTTCTGAAGAATGGGAGCGCACCAGCTACTACGGCAGGGAGAAGACATTTTGCCAAATTTAGAACCCACTTGAAAATCACGGGTTCTAAGTTTAGAACTGAACTAAAAAACTGGAGCTCACATTGCATTTGGCGTTGACAAAAAAAAAAAAAAAATCTAAGCTACTAATTAAAGGGGGAAAAATCTTACATCCTTAGTAGTTCTAGAAGCTGGGGATTATTTTCAAACAAATTCTTTATTGGCTAAATGGAGAAGCCTGCCCTTAGAAAAGAAGCATTTTTTATCTAATTAAATTTTCATTACAAAACAATAGTTTAAATGTGAGGGAAAAAAACATTTTGCCAAAGTTTTTAAAGGGTTACACAATGGTTGCATAACCTTCTATGGACTCAACCAAATATACCAGGTAATTATTCAAACTTTATGGTTTTATACATTGAATGGTGTCAAACACCAAAGTAATAATATCCTATAAACTTCAAATAATAAAAATGCAATAAAATTGTAAATATCATTCTAAACAGAACAAATATAAACAAAGTCAACAGTATTATTGTTATTTTCTAATTTGGATGCTAAGATAGTTGTTGCAACATCATCAAGCAATAAAAATTACTGTTATGGGGAGAACTCCAAAATGCTTCAGACCAACAAGATCCAGAAAAGTTTTAGGCCCAAAAGATCCAAAGTAGTAAATCAAGAACCAGTAGTGAAGAGACAGCGCCAAAAATGCAACTGCTGGCTTAATCTTAGATTCTAGGCAGCTAAGAACTTTCAAAATAATTGAAAAACTAAAGATAACTTATGTCATCCTTCACACACCTAAAATTCATCCATCCATTCTTATATACATACTACAATAGCCCAAGAGGACCTGAATTCAAATAATTAAGAGAAAAGGTTAAATGTGAACATTCAATCAAATATTTGCCATGGCAAGCATACAAAGACATAGATGTTAGAGAAAAAAAACTTTTTTCCTTCTTATTTACTGTCTTAGAATCCACATACAGCTTTTTCTTCTTTTTTCTCTTTATTTATTTTTCTGGAGTGACAGAAATGTTCCAAAATGGTCATGGTCATGGTGATAAATAAACAAGTATGTGCTGATATTGTGAGCTGGTGAGTGTATACTTTGGATGGACTGTATGGTGCGTGAAGATATTGCAATAAAAATATTTTAAAAAAGAAGTTAATAAGGAAAAAATATTTTCTAGAGAGGCCCAGCCTCTCTAGGCCATATCGGGGGCAGGTATAGTAACTGGTGAATTTGATGCTCTTCTTTCGAAAAGAGCATTAACAGTTTAAAATCCTATAATTTCCAGGCACTTTCAAAAACTCTTACTGAAAGGATATAAACTTAATTCCTGAATTAACTGACCAACTTTATTTGTCTTGCCAAGAAGATGCAGTTGAAGTGGTGGAAAGATGGCAGAAATTTAAAGTTGTAAAAGTAAAAATACCTGTGTGTGTATGTGGAAAAATATTTGTTTAGAATATATATTTTTAATGTACTCATTAATGAATCATAGTTAAGCAGTTACTGTATATTTCTCCTAGCATCTGTAGGCTTTCATTGAAATAAGGAACAGAGGTTAATTTTGCCCAGATGTGTGCCAAAAGCAGAATAAAACGGTTTTCCTGGTTCCACTGGGTCACGACATGCTTCTGAATACATGTTTTTCAGCATCTTCTGAAGATGCTTCTACATGATTCATCAATATCAATTTTCTCTTCTACCAGTATACTTTCAAAATTGCTCTCATATTTATTTTAAATTCTTATTTATAAAAAACAATCTTCTGGACAATTGTCCTTCCTTCCTCAGGCAAGTACACCAAGATGAGTAGAAGGAAACAAGAGAAAAACCCTTTATGGGAACAAAAAGTATTTCCTGAATCACTGTAAGGTGGGAAGGCCACTGCTCTCAGATGGTGGGGGAAGCATTTGCTTTACTTGGATTCTAGAAACAAAGAAATGTCCATCTATCTATACCAATACCAGGGAAAGCAGGGCCTGGGATCCTGGCACCCCAGAAGGTGACCTTTTGTGGCATGAATAAGAATAAGGAAAAGCTAGGTATTTGCCGACATACAGGTTCTTGCATTTGTCTTTGCAAAGAAATCCCAGATCCTTAAGCTGTCTCCCAGGCATGTGCCATTCTTCGACCTGTAAGTTTTTCCACAGAAATAATAAATGAAAACGTTTAATGCTGCAAAGAGTTAGGTCCCCAAAACACGTTTTGCCCTTATGCATTCAACCAAGTTTGAACCCAAGTTTGTTTATTTTTCTTTCCTTTATAATTGTAGGTCTTTGCTTTAGCTCCATAAGAATTTAAGAATTGCATGGGATTGAGAAAGCCTTTTTGACCAAAAGGAGGAAGAGAGAAATGAGACAAAATAAAGTTTCAGCTGCTGAGAGATTTCAAAGAGTCGAGAGGTTATCCTGCAGATCGTTCTTATGCACTATATAGATACCACTTTCTAGTTAATGGTGTATTGGAGTGGCTGGAGGGAAGTACCTGAAACTGTTGAGCTGTGTTCCAGCAGCCTTGATTCTTGAAGATGATCATATAAGTACAGAACTTTTACAATGTGACTGTGTGATTGTGAAAACCTTGTGTCTGATGCTCTTTTATCCAGGCTATGGACAGAGGAGTAAAAAAATAAGGACAAAAATAAATGAATAATTGGGGGGGATATAGGGGTTAAAAGAAAATGGGTAGCTTGAAATACTAGTGGTCAATGAGAAGGAGGGGTAAGGGGTACAGGATGTATGTTTTTTCTTCTTTTTTCTCTTTATTTATTTTTCTGGAGTGATAGAAATGTTCCAAAATGGTCATGGTGATAAATAAACAAGTATGTGCTGATATTGTGAGCCGCTGAGTGTATAGTTTGGATGGACTGTATGGTGCATGAAGATATGGCAATAAAAATATTTTAAAAAAGAAGTTAATAAGGAAAAAATATTTTCTAGAGAGGCAGAGCCTCTCTTGGCAATCAGATAGTTCTATCTCCCCACCCCATATTAGAGACAGCATGAAAAAGTTAGAATGGGCATAGCCCAAACACCCCTAAAGAGAGGGATGGAAAGATCAAAGGTGATGGTGACTTTATACAGAGAAGATAGCATTTAACAAATGAATATGAATGCTGAATCATTAAATTGATATCTCTTTTAGTCTCTAGTATCTTAGAATTGCTAGAAGTAAAAACCTCTAATTGTGGAATTGTAACCCATACCAAACCCTGAATATGTTCTACAACTAATTATGTTGCTGTGCTTTGAAATGTGTTGCTTTTTTGTATATATGCTATTTTTCACAACAAAGAAAGGAAAAAAGTCAATTATGGTGATAAAAAAATATTTAAGCCTTCTAGCCTCCTATATTCTGGAGTAGCTAGAAGGAAAAATCTGAGAGAAATGTATCTCAGCCCATGTCAAACTCTGGGATCTGTCCTGTAACTACTTGTTGAAGAGTGTTTTGAAAACTACTGCTTTTTTAAAATTTCTTTGCTTTGTATATACGTTATACTACACAATTTAAAAAGTTAAAAAAATAATTTAAGAATTGACATCAAACTTGATAGATGTAAGTGGGCTTTTCTGAAAATACATGCTTTTCTCTTTGAACCAGGCAAAGGTAATGGCTGAGAGTCAGAAAAAAAAGCAGCTCTAATTCCCTGTTTCAAATATTCCATTAAATATCTCCATGTGGAACAGAATAGAGACTCCAGAAACAGACCACACCTGTATGGGCAATTGATTTCAACAAAGATGTTAAGACAATTCAATGGGGAAAGGAAAATCTTTTCAGCAAACTGTGCAGGAACTAACTGGATAGCCATTTGGGGAAAAAAAAAAAAGCAAAACCCTGACTCCTCCCACTGTTCACAAAAATTAACTCAAAATGAATGACAGACCAACTGTATGTGAGAAAATCCCTACAGCTAAACATAGGAGAAAACCCATACAATATTGGCGTAGGTAAAGATGTTTTAGGATGCAAAAAAACACAGACCATAAAAGAAAATTGATAAACTTAACTTTATCAAAATTAAAAACAGTTTGCTCTTAGATATCTATTAAGAAAATGAAAAGATAAGGCACAGAATGGGAAAATATTTTAATACCTGTATTTGATAAAGGATTACTACAACTCAATAAGAAAGCAAACGACGCAATTTTTTAAATGGGAAAAACAATTGAACACATGCTTTACAAAAGAAGATACATAAATGGCTGATAGGCACATGAAAAGGCATTCACATCATTAGCCATGAGGGAAATGCAAATTAAACCATAATGAGGTATCACTACACATTAATCAGAACGGGAAAATAAAAAAGGTGACAATACTGAGTATTGGTAAAGATGTGGAGCAACTTCTGGTAGTTTCCTTAAAAGTTGAACACAGATTTACCATTCGACCTAGTCATTTCATTCTGAGGTATTTACCCAGGAGAAATGGGAACAAATGTCCACTCAAAGACTCGTATAAGAATGCTCACAGCAGCTTTATTTGTAATAGTCAAAACCCAGAAATGAACTGAATGCTCAACAACAGATGAATGGATAAGCAATATGTGGTATATGCATATAGTGGAACACAGCTCAATAATAAAAAGGAATGAATGATTGATAGATACAGTAACACGGACAGTTCTCCAAATCATTATGCTGAATGAAGTAAGTCAGGCAAAAAACAAACAAACAAACAGACCTCCAAATTATTTGTATTAGTCAGGATTCTCCTGAGAAACAGATCTGAAAGGAGTATATGTGTAAATATTAAGAGATTTATTATAGGAAATTAACTCTCATGACCCTGGGGATTGGCAACTTTGAATTCTGTAGAGAAGGCAGCAAGTTGGAAACTCAGTGGGGGTGATGTTGAATTCCTTAGATGATGTTGAAGCTGGCTGTCTGAAATAGAGACAGAAATTCTTTCTGACAGCTGAAATCCTCAGTCCTTGCTTTAACGATTCCAAATGATAGCTAACGGGACTCTTCTCACTGCTGGAGGCAATCTCTTATGTTGATTGTAGATGCAATCAGCAGTAGATGCAATCAACTGACTAATGATGTAAATCCACCTATAAAATACCTTCACAGTAACAATCAGGCCAGTGCTTGCTTGACCAAACAACTCGATATCATAACCTAGCCAAGCTGACACATAAAATTAACGATCACAATGTATGACCGCATTTCTATAAAACTGTAGAAAATGCAATCTAATCTATAAGTGGAAAAAAGCAGATCAGTGGGTGTTTGGGGCCAGGGGTGCAGGAGGGAAGGGAGGCAAGAAAACTTTTGAGATGATAGAAATTTTCTGTATCTTGATTCTGGTGGATTCATGTATGTCGTAGTGGCCCAAACGCTCCAAGTTGTACACTTTAAATGGATGCAGCAACAAAAATTGTTGTTAAAAACAAACAAACCAAAAACTTCCAGTGAAAGTGCTTCAGGACACTTCGACTTCCCATTTCTAAAACTGGGCTCATAATCTTCTCCTCCCAAGCTTGTTTCCCTTGTTGGTTAATGTTTACTTTCTAGGCTAGTGGCTTAATTATCCCTCTAGTCAGAAAAGCTAGATAGCTTGGCCACACCCTCCTCTGTCTGTACCTTTAAACTCTTTCTTAACTACATCCCCAGCTCTGCAAGCCCATGCTACTTTCCCAGTTTTGGTTCTCATCATCTCTTGCCTTGATTATTTCAATAACCTGTGAACTGGCTGTCCTTCCTGCCTCCTTCTCTCATGTGCTTTTCTAGCCCACGGTCTGCATTGGTTTTCTAAAGCAGCACACCTGTCTCTCCACTACTCGAAGGTCTTCATGTACAATTTCCAACTAAAATGGGCCCATACCCTAATACTATCCTGAGCTTTGCTTTTGTCCCCGTGACTCTTTGGAACAATTCTAATGTTAAGCCAATATATATTTTCCAGTCACTTCCTCCTATCCGTCCTAGAGTGACAATCAATAAGAATACTTTTCTCTCCCATATGGCAGATGCCCCTTCAAATATCTGAAGGTAACTATCAGGTCCTGTTTCTCCAGGCCTTGGCTCATTCCTCTGGTAACGTGGCTCCCAGCTGTTTTTCTCTGATTCTGTTCCAATGGGTCAACAGACCTCTGAAAACGGGATACCTGAACCAAAACACAGTGCTCGGCATGTAAGGGCAGTGGGGCCACGTCTGCTTTGTTCTGCTGCTCTTTGGCTCTGACCCGGCCTGGTGGGCCACTGACCCTTTAACCATCGATGCTGATGTACATCAACTTGCAGCCAATTCAAACACGTAAGATTTTTTTACTTTTAAAATTGTAAGGACACCACTGGCTACCTGAAGAAGTTGTGTCCAAAGGAAGGAAAAGAGTAGGAGTTGAAGTTGGAAAAACATTTTGCTCTTAGCAATTTTGCTTTTTTCTAAATGTTTCTTGCTCCTGCTGGCAGGTGCAGTTCATCTCCATACCCGCCCCGCCCTGCAGGCCTCCTATCAGTCACTTATGAGTCCCTAATAAATAACCGCCTTTTCCACCAGCTACCTAGACGCACAGGCTGGCACAGGGCTTCTCTCTGCAACATCAGTTCCAGCCCTGATAGCTACTGGCTCTTGTGGCAAGTGATTAGAAGCATGCACAACCTTATCCAGACAGTACACTGACCCCAAAGGACCCAGCAGTCCTGACGCTGAGCAAAAGTCTAACCAAAAAATTGTGCAGGGAATGGACCAAGAATCCCATCTCCTGGCCTTGCTTTTCTGTGTGTAGCTAAAACACTAAGGTACCAAGGGGTGGAGCTACCAGGGAAGCTTCTTAAAGAAGTGTGGCATTTTGGTGGCTGGAGTTTCAAAAGCAAAGTTCAATGTTTCCAATGGGAGAAGAGAAGGACTGCTTTTCCAGGCAATTTCCTTGACACTTTGAGTCATGCGAGAGGACAGACCCAATAGGCAAGTTTGGGTACTTCTTTCTTTGTGGGCAATTTTAGGCTGATGTTAGTTTACTCCTCTACTTAGTCCTGCCACCAATCACCAACCCCCACCCCCTTCTCTGCCAATATCCCATTTTCTCATCATTCCCAGACCCTCACAGGTATGTGTCGTCTACCTCCCTCTTTGCAGGAATTCAGGGCCTGTGTTCCTCTACCCCAAAGAGCATTCACGCCTGGTGTTCAGCCTTCCTTCCCTTCTGACATAGACAGACACCCTAAGGTCACAACTATTGCTTCCTTTCCCCATCGGCTCTTCTTTTATGCCTTTAAATATAATAAAAACCTCCAATGTGGAAGATAATTTTGCTTAACACCACTGCACCAAATCACCCTTTTCTCTTTTCTCAGTCACAGCTGAATGCTTCATGTGATTATTCACCATTTATTCCGTCTTTGAATTCACCACTTACACCATATTCATTAAGCTACAAAAATATATCCACCTAAGGTCATAAGGATTTCTTATTGGCTGCACTGGTTTGAATCTGTTGTGTATCCCACAAAAGCCATGTCCTTTAATCCTCATTCAGTATGGCTGGGTGGGATCTTTTATTGTTTCCATAGACATATGACCCACCCAATTGTGGGTAGTAACTTTTGATTAGATGGTTTCTATGGAGATGTGTCTCCATTCATTTAAGATGGGGTTGCTTACTGGAGCCCTTTAAGAGGGAACTGTTTTGGAAAAAGCTTTAGAGCCACGAGAGCCACTAGAACCGACAGAGTCAACAGAACAGACAGAGCCCCAGGGAAGCCGATGATGAGAAAGCTAGCAGATCTCGCCATGTGCTTTTCCAGCTGAGAATGAAACCCTGAACTTCATTGACCTTTCTTGAGGGAACCATTTGGGAAAAAGAGCCACCAAAACCAACAGAGCCCATTTAGCCAGAGACCTTTGGAGATGAAGAATGAAAACACCCCCAGGGAGCTCATGAGAAAGGAGACTGGGAGAGAAAGCTAACAGATGTGGTTGCCATGTGCCCTGCCAGCTGAGAGAGGGAAACCCGGAACTTCATCTGCATTTCTTGAGTGAAGGTAGCCTCCTATTGGTGCCTTAATTTGGACGTTTTCATGGCCTTAGACCTGTAAACTTGCAATTAACAAGCTGTTTAAAAGCTGTTCTGCTTCTGGTATATCACATTCTTAGCAGCTTGCAAACTAGAACATTGACCTAATTCAATGGTCGTCTTTTGGAGTTTGTCTCTCTCCTATACTTTCCCTCATGCTGTTGGGAGCTGGCAGGAGTAGGAGGAACTTGAGAGGAGTGACAGCTGCTGGGCGGCTGGGGAGAGGGTGAGGGGTTTGCTGTCTTCAGGGTCACCAGCTCTCACTCTACCCCTTTGTAGTTTTTTCCCCCAAGTCCAGCTACAGAGTAGGATACAATTCCAGAGATTCTTGCTCTAAGTACCAAAAATGTAGAAAAGCTTCTAGTTTAGGAAACCAGTACATTCTCTGTCCTGAAGATGGGGTCAGAGATCACCCCCACCCCTTCCTTTCCCAATAATGCTGATGGGACGAGGGAGGTGCTTGGTCTGAAACGGGTCTGCTGGCTGGCCTAGGGTTCCAGGTGGGGTGGCTAAACAAGAAAGTTTCTCCATCATCAGGCTTCGCGAATTGTAGCTCTCGCCCATCCTTAACTCACCCCATTTCTCTTTTCTCTTGTCTCAAACTGGGCTTCTGTCTGTATTTTTGCCTTTCACACAGCCCATCTGTGGGTCCCAACACTGCTCTTTCCGTTATCACTAGCATCGCCCAGCGCCACATTTAAAAGCCACAGGACCCTTCTCTTGTCCCCACAGAGGCAAAGACAGGAGAAACCACGCTGTACTAATTGCACACATGCTCTTCTTCTTTAAAAGCCATGGTCGCTAGTCCTAAAATTCTTAGATCACAGGCTAAAAAGGCAGCTGAGAAGGCGACTCTTCAGTGACACCACCTCTGAGCAACTACGCACCGCCCTTCGATGAAGGATTCAGAAAACTACTGAATTTACTTAAACAAAAGTAAGCTCTGCCCACGAGTCCCTGGATTTGCTTGATATAACTCTGAAGCCTATTTGCCAACCATCCTAGAACCACCTGGAGAGGCAGGTTTACTATGATAGTCCCAAGAAGGAATTGGAAATCCTGAGGAGCCCAGGTTAATAATGAGAATTGCCAACATACCTCGGTCAATTCTCATGCTTTTAAGTTAAATCTATAAATGTATTTGAACTCTTTAGAACAAGAATTATTAACCTGAGATTTTTTCTAGTGTAGAGGCCCATAGCTTTCACAGATTTAGAAGGTTTGTGCCCGCCAAAGCTTAAGAACCTCTGTTTTAGAGGAGAGGCAAGGTAAAAACCAAGGTACTATTGTTTTACGTGTTTATAAATTCATCAAATACAAATAACTTCCATTTCAGCCAACAGCAAGGTAAAATACGTAGGAATTATAAAGAATCCTCACATAATTAGTCGCCGTGTTTAAGCGCTAATGTAGACAACAGGTTTACAGTGTTTCTGACACCTGTCAACAGGTGTTTTCCTTGTGATACATTCAAGTACCTGAGGGAGGGGGCGTTCAAGCCCAGATTTTAATCTAGGTTGCAAATTACCAATAGCCTCACTTCCATTATTGTCTAAGACAGACTTCAATCCGGTGAATTTAAAGGCTGTTCAGAATACAAACACAATTACAATTTAATATGTAATACAGTGCTTCAGTTACAACATCTCATTTTCTTATATTAGATCAGAAAAAAAATTATTGTACATGTCTTTTAACAGGCTGATTAAAAGATATACTGTGGAGAAGGGATATAGATTGTGCAACAGAACTGATTGTAAGCATTCAGAAATGGATAGCACAATACTACCTAACTGTAATTCAATAATGTAAGTACACTGAATGAAGCTGAATGTGAGAATGACAGAGGGAGGAGGGCTGGGGGGGCACAAATGAAATGAGAAAGAAAGATAGACGATAAAGACAGATGGTATAATCTAAGAATGCCTAGAGTGTACAATGATAGTGACTAAATGTACAAATTTAAAAATGTTTTTGCCTGAGGAAGAACAAAGGAATGTCAATACGTAAGGGTGTTGAAAATAGATAATTCATATTTTAAAACTTTAAGTTATGTGTGAGACTAAAGCAAAAAATGTTCATTTGGTACAAAATTTATATTTTGAGTAGTGCATTTCCTAAGATAACTTATGTGGACAACTTAATTGAATAATACTTGGAACATTGAGTAGGGCATGAGATTTTGTAGGTTTGTCCAGAGTGATGCCCCAATAAATACCAGAGTGATTTGAACAGTGAATAAAAAAGTATTTGCAAAGTCACCTTGGGGGAATAGTGAGAAAGGGGGAAAATTCAACTTCCCCAAGTGGAGAATTCTTGATATTCTTACAAGCAGTGCGCTATAGGCTGAGCTCCCAATCTTGGGGTTTGTTCATATGAAACTTAACCCTGCAAAGGATAGCTTAAGCCTACTTAAAAGTAGGCCTAAGGGTCACCCCCAGAGAATCTCTTTTGTTGCTCACATGTGGCCTCTCCCTCTCAGCCAACACGACAAGTAAACTCACTTCCCTCCCCGTCTCTACGTGGGACATGACTCCCAGGGGTTGGACCTTCCTGGCAATGTGGGTCAGAAATCCTAGAATGAGTTGGGACTCAGCATCAAGGGATTGAGAAAACCTTCTCAACCAAAAGAGGGAAGAGTGAAATGAGACAAAATAAAGTGTCAATGGCTGAGAGATTCCATACAGAGTCGAGAGGTTATCCTGGAGGTTAGTCTTAGGCATTAAATAGATATCACCTGTTTAGTTAAGGTGTAATGAGAGGCTGGAGGGAAGTGCCTGACAATGGACAGCTGTGCTCCAGTAGCCATGTTTTTTGAAGATGATTGGATAATGATATAGCTTTCACAATGTGATTGTGTGATTGTGAAAGCCTTGTGTCTGATGCTCCTTTTATCTACCATATTGACAGACGAGTAAAACATATGGATTAAAAATAAATAAATAATAGGGAGAACAAATGTTAGAATAAATTTAGTAGATTGAAATGCTAGCGATCAGTGAAAGGGAGGGGTAAGGGGTATGGTATGTATGAATTTTTTTTTCTGTTTTCTTTTTATTTCTTTTTCTGAATTGATGCAAATGTTCTAAAAACTGATCATGATGATGAATATACAACTATGTGATGTTATTGTGAGTTATTGATTATATAACAAGAATGGAATGATCATATGGTAAGAATGTTTGTGTTTGTATGTGGCTATGTTTCATAAATTAAAAAAAAAAAGATATACCATGGAAACTCCTTTTATAGTCACATTTTGCATCCAAAAATCAAATTCAGAGCTGGAATTCTTTAAGCTAGGACCTAGTCATAGTGTTCCAAGAATAGTTGGCAAATTGCTGAAAACTTCCGTAAATCTATCTTGGGAACAGATTTTAAAAGCTAGAAAGTTTAAGTTGGCCACATACAAACATTTTACATTTAAAATATAATTTATTTATTTATTCATTCATTCAACAAATATTTACTGAGCCTCTGCTATATTCAGACACTGATCTAGTTGCTAGGACTATAGCAGTAAATACAACAGACCAAAAACATACAGGTGATTTTTGAATGTAGGATCATTATTAAAAAATTCAGATACAGAAGATCAAGAGAATAAAATAAATGTCAAAGTTGTCTTCCATAATTCCTGATATTCTCACAAGCAGTGGAGACAGCCAAAGCAATAGGCCGAGCCCTCAATCTTGGGGTTTGTTCATATGAAACTTATCCCCACAAAGGATAGGCTAAGCCTACTTAAAAGCAGGCCTAGGGGTCACCCCCAGAGAACCTCTTTTGTTACTCAAATGTGGCCTCTCTCTCTCTCAGCCAACACACCAAGCAAACTCACCACCCTCCCCCTCTCTATGTGGGACATGACTCCCAGGGGTGTAAATCTTCCTGGCAACGTGGGATAGAAATCCGAGAATGAGCTGAGACTCAGCATCAAGGGATTGAGAAAACCTTCTCAACCAAAAGGGGAAGGGTGAAATGAGACAAAGCGTCAATGGCTGAGAGATTCCAGAGTCGAGAAGTTATCCTGGAGGTTATTCTTACGCATTAAGTAGATAGCACCTTGTTAGTCAAGATGTAATGGAGAGGCTGGAGGGAAGTGCCTGAAAATGTAGAGCTGTGTTCCAGTAGCCATGTTTCTTGAAGATGATTGTATAATGATACAGCTTTCACAATGTGACTGTGTGATTGTGAAAGCCTTGTGTCTGATGCTCCTTTTATCTACAGTATGGACAGACAAGTAAAACATATGGATTAAAATAAATAAATAATAGGGGGAACAAATGTTAAAATAAATTTAGTAGATTGAAATGCTAGTGATCAATGAAAGGGAGGGGTAAGGGGTATGGTATGTATGAATTTTTTTGTGAGTTATTGTGAGTGATCATATGTTAATGATCATATGTTAAGAATGTTCGTACTTGTATGTTGTTATGTTTAAAAAAAAAAGTTGTCCTCCTGAAGGCCTGCTCCCTCTCAGTTCCCTCCTTATAATAACTTCTGTTAAGGATTTAGGGTATTTTCTTCCTGATCTGTTCTGTTCATTTACACAGAACACCTCATATAGGATTTGTAATGCGGTTTCATTGTGATGTAAAGTAGTACCATAAAATTCACCTGTGAAAAGTTCTTAGCATTTTGGCAGGGTTGTACAATCATACCATAATCTGGTTAAATGAAGTAAAATTTTTATATATATTATAATTTAAAAATCGACTTACCTACATGATGGTGAATATATATGTCTGTGTCATATATATGTCATATATATGTATTTTTCACTTTTCAGTTAGTACTAAATCCTGGAGATCTTTTTACCTCAGTATAGACAGATTTGGAATTACTCTCTTTTAAAAAAAGGAATGAATCATAGCTGTACTTCCCTTGTCAGATGTCTTAGGAAAAGAGTGCTAAATGACAGCAATTAGATTGAATTGTTTATGATGACCCTGTGATTTCAACAGGCAAAGATAAGCTAGTTGGCGTACAGACATTCTTAAGTCCAAAACTCAACTGAGAAAAGGCATAGAAAATTTAAAAATACAAACACGAACTAGAAATTTTGAGTATCCTGAAATAAGAACAGTAAGAGCTGACAGTTACATAGCTTTCACTCTTTGCTAGGCCTGGTTCTAAAAGCTTAACGTAGAGTAACAATCGAATTTAATTCAACAATTCCATGACATAGTAACTGCTATTATCCCATTTTACAGATGTGGAGAGTAAGATCAACCAGTTAGTAACTTGTCCGATAAATGAATAACCTAAGAGGCAGGGAGGGGATAAAGCTAAAGGAGGGGATAAGGGCAAAGCACTCAGCATACTGGCTGGCTGATAGTGTGCACACAGTGAGAGCGAGTTTATTGTTATTTGAATTAGACCTTTCTCTTTCAGGGAGAATGTCCCTCCCCTGCTATTAGGAAAGTCATATTTCTGTTTGCTGAATGAGCTGCCCTCGCCATCCCCCACTCTAACCCATCCTGCCTAAGCTCTGGGACTGCACAGGTGAGCAGGACAGGAGGTACCTGTCCTGTTACAGGGAAAACAGTAACACAGATATTGTCTATGCAGGTGCTTTGGAAGCGAAAACGGAGAGCTCAGCCTTATTTAGGAAGGCTTCCAGGAGGAAAGGAAACTGTGAGACCCACAGTGGAGAAGCTGGATTTTGCCACTGACCTTGCCCTCCCTCTAAGGCCCCTCGGTTTGCTGGGAGCCCGCGGGGTTGACGGGAGAGCTCCACGTGCAGGTGGAGGCTGGGGCCAGCTGAGGCCAGGCCAGGCTGCCCGAGGTGAGCTACTCCGCCCCAGCCAGCTGCTCTTATCCTGGTGGCCTCTATTCTGCTGACTCATCACAAAGCTACTTGCCTTCAAGTTTTTTAATTGTAATGTGGCCTCAACCCTAGATATACATATATATATATATATATATTTGTATCTAAAATTGATTTTACATGCTTGATATCATTGCATGTCTTTGCAGTGTTAGAGAAGCTCTGAACAATTCTTTTGAAAACATCAGGGGCTGATGAAAAAGCTAGACCAAAAAGAATGATTTACCTTAGAGGTGCCCAAGGGGTTAGCAACTCCCCCACCAGGTAGAAGAGCTGGAGTGGAGAGAGGAGCAAAGACCTGGGGAAGGTTTAGGTGAGGCTTAATGACAATTTCTTGCCAAGGGTCACCCTTCGGAATGCATAACTGGGGGAGAGAAAGGGAAATGTCCCTTTTGCAAGCAAGCTCGGATAGGACAGCAGTAATTGCGACCCAAACCAGTGGGAGAAAATACCAGATGCTGCTGGCCAAAGACTGGAGGTGGGAAGAGGGAAGGCAGAGCTCACCTGGGGATGTGCCCACAAGACAGTTCTTTCTGTTGTTACGTTCTTTTTAACACCGATAAATAATACATCTTGCAAAAAATGGGGTATTATTGTAAATCCAGAGCATTCTCAAATACCAACAATTTCATTTTTAAACTTTTTATTATGGACATTTTCAAACATATGCAAAAGTAGAGAGGAGTACAGCAAAACCTGGCGAACCACTGTCCAACAAGGACCAGCATATGACCCACCTGGTTTCCAGCTGTGCTCCCACCTCGGGGTTGCTTTGAAGCACAGCCATTTGATAGTCAAGCCCGCTGCTTTTTTTTTTTTTTTAACTTTTTTTATTAATTAAAAAAAAATTAACAAACAAAACATTAAGATATCATTCCATTCTACATATACAATCAGTAATTCTTAATATCATCACTTAGTTGCATATTCATCATTTCTTAGAACATTTGCATCAATTTAGAAAAAGAAATAAAAAGACAACAGAAAAAGAAATAAAATGATAATAGAGAAAAAAGATTATACATACCATACCCCTTACCCCTCGCTTTCATTTACCACTAGCATTTCAAACTAAATTTATTTTACCATTTGTTCCCCCTATTATTTATTTTTATTCCATATGTTCTACTCTTCTGTTGATATAGTAGCTAAAAGGAGCATCAGACACAAGGTTTTTACATTCACAGTCTCATTGTGAAAGCTATATCATTGTTCAATCATCATCAAGAACATGGCTACTGGAACACAGCTCTACATTTTCAGGCAGTTCCCTCCAGCCTCTCCATTACATCTTGAATAACAAGGTGATATCTACTTAATGCATAAGAATAACCTCCAGGATAACCTCTCGACTCTGTATGGAATCTCTCAGCCATTGACACTTAGTCTCATTTCACTCTTCCCCCTTTGGTCGAGAAGGTTCTCTCAATCCCTTGATTTTAATTCTCAGCTCATTCTAGGGTTTTTCTCAGTCCCTTGATGCTGAGTCTCAGCTCATTCCAGGATCTCTCTCCCACGTTGCCAGGAAGGTCCACACCCCTGGGAGTCATGTCCCACACAGAGAGGGGGAGGGTGGTGAGACTGCTCCTCATGTTGGCTGGAGAGAGAAGCCTGCTGCTTTTGATCTCCCTTCGCTGCCAGCCTCTCAGGGAGGGGTCCGGGGACCTTGGGAAATTACTCTCCATTGAAACACCAAAGGAGCAGACAAAAGGGAGGGGCTGAAGCTCTGTGAGGGGGGGAGCGGAGCAAGGCCTTGCCGTGGAGCTGGGAGGTGGCGGGGGGATGCTGGTGGGAGAGGGCCTTTGAATGGAGGCTGGAGGACCAGGGTTGTCTCCTGGCTTCATGCAGGACCTACCGGGCTTCTGGCCCCTGGACTGCAGGGCACATCCTCCTTGGCCATGGAGAGCTTTAGAGGGAGAGGAAGGAAGCGGGAATTGGGCTGGGGAGAGGAAAGCTGCATCCTCAAACCACCCAAGCATTGGGCTAAGGATGCCCCATTAACTGACTGACTTGGTAGACATTTACTGAGCCTGGTTCATCACCAACCCCCCTTTCAATGAATCTGCAGCTACCCCATCCTCACTGTTTTTCCTCCAGGCTCACCAGAACAGATGTCTGTCTTGTTCCTGCCAACCCATCTAGACTCACCCTTCACCCCTTCCCTCCCGCTTTCTTGGGGGCTTTGCTTCCTGGGCCTCTGAGCTGACACTTTCCCTGCAACACTCCCCGAGGGCCATGCTTCCATCCCCAAACACTCCTCCTCTCCTCTCCCTCTCCTGGCTTTAAGTCCCTCTCTCCTGTCTCTGGAATGCTGTCGCTGCTCTTCAGAGCCTCACCTTCTTGGGGAAACTTCATGACCTGCCTCCTCCCGGCTGAGTGAGGGCGCCCCCAGGGACCCCTCGGAAGGGACTTGCTTCCGTGCGCAAATGTAAGGATGGAGGCGAGTCTTCCTTCTGGGACGCACAGGCGCCTGCACCCGGGGGTGGCTCGGCAAATACTTGCTGGAAAACAAGGCGGATACAAAGATGAGCAAAACGGCCTCTGCTCTCAAAGCAATTCTGCCTATCCAGAAGTATCGCCCCAGTGGTCAGCTCATGGTGAGTCCCAAATCCTCGAGGATGCCAGACAAGGCTTCGGATCCCGGCCACCTCACCAGCCCATCCCGCCACCCTTCAGCTCCCGCGTCACGCTCAGGTGCAGTGTCGCCTGTCCCCAGCCTGGGTGGCGAGGCAGGCCCCTGTGTGCAGCCCCAAGGCGTCCCCTCCCCTGGACCAGGAGGTCCCTTCAGCAAGGACCGGGTCCCCCATCCACGAGCCCCAGGCCACCAGCACAACCTCAGGTACAGACAGGGAGTGGTGGACGGTGCCCGAGAGGGAAGAAAGAATCTGCAGGCTCAACACAATCCTGTGGTCTCAGGAAGTCCAGGCAAGGCAGTTTGAATTTTTGAGTTTTCAGGAATTAAAATTTCAAGAAACTGGGGAAGCCACAGTGGCTCAGCAGGCAGAGTTCTCGCCTGCCATGCCGGAGACCCGGGTTTGATTCCTGGTGCCCACCCATGCAAAAAAAATAAATAAAAAAATTAAAAAACTTCCCTAAATCTCTAGTACCAGGAGACCCCTCTCGCTCTGTCTGTTTAACTTCTGAACCAGAAGGTTCCGGGCTCGGTGCATGTACCTGTGGGCTGGGTTGCCAGCGGACAAAAGCCAGAAAATCCCACGGGGTTGGCTCAGCCCTGAGCATCCGCTGCCCCAAAGTCCACTGCACAAAAGCCTAGAAACCCAGCGTGGATGAGTTCCTGCAGATTTCCTGTAGATTTCCAACCCTGGAATGAAGCTACCACAACTTCTGAAAAATAAAGATGGATCTAAGAAAGTTATTTTTAAACCGTCCTGTGGCTCTGAAAAGGACGAAAGAGTAGGCCTTTCAAAAAACCCCTCTGTCCCCAGCTGCACCCTTGCCCTAAGGCAAGAAAGAGTGCTCCTAAATTTAGACTCCTCGAATTTTGCTTTGAGTATTTTTCTAAAGGTATCCTGGCTTTCCCCTCTTGTCTCTCATGTTGACGATCAGGGGGTTTCCTGATAACAACTTGGCTTTTTCTCTCAAATTCCCCCATACTCTTCAGTTTTTGATAGTCAGAGTATTTTTAATTTTTTTAACCTCTCAATCGTTCTTTGGTTTTGCTTTTAGAAATCAAGCTCAGCAATAGCACAACCGTTCTGCCTGCCTTATCTTCCTGCTCTGCTCCTGAGCTGATGCTCCTTTCCTACCTAGAATATGTCTATGGATTAATCTAATATTCTTAGTTTCTACTCAAAGCCAGGATATCAGGACCTACTCATTTTAAACTCTCAAGCTCTGTGTGGGGATGCAATGATAATGAGTTATTGGGGGAACACTGGTACAAATGTTTGATTTTCCTTAGGGAATTGCTAAGCCCACCGGGGAGCCAAGATGCTGATGCCACGGTGATGAAATGCCAGTGCTACTATTTTCAATTCATTTAATAAATTTTGGTGTTTTCAAAGCCCCACACATTCATTCCACTACAGACAGTCCTGTGATGTACATAGTATCTTTTTTGTTTCCCATGGAAAGAAATGAAGCTCAGAATTGTTAAATGTCTTAATCAAGACTTACCTCCTCCACCCCAGCCAAGTCATCCAACCCACTCTCACCAGAAGCTAATGATTTCCAAATGGACTTCATGTCTCAGACCTCTTCCCCCCAAAAGCCAAACCTTTCAGTAAAATGTGCCACCTGTCAAGTCACCTGGCTGTCCCAAAGGCACCCCTCACTCGCAGGGGGGGACCCTGAGTCGCCACCCCCCCATCCCCCTCTGGTGTCACGCCTACTTCCTCCACCGATTCCTGCCTGGGATTTCTCATCTCTGGGGCAGCCCTGGCCGAGAGCCTGAAAGGCAGCTCCCATGGGGAGCTGGGACACAGGACACACTCAGCACGCATCTGTGGGTAAGAGGGGTGCACGAATGTCAGGGTGCGGTGCTGGGGTGGGAACCCCAACTCTTCCCTCACCTTCAGCCAGAAGACTAATCGGTCATAAAACCCTGCTCTTTCTACATCAGAAATCTCCCTCAAGTCCTTCCCCCCTTTATGTCCCTGGCTTGCCTCCCTTGCTGGGTTGTGTTGAGGCCAAAATGAGAGGGAGACACATGAAAGTGTTTTGCAAAGAAGAAATCTCAAGAACAAGAGAAGGAACAAATCTGCCCGGAATCGGCTACTTTACCGACAGCCCCGTCTTTCCTAGTCCTTGCGAGCTCTGGTGTTTCTGTCCTCCTGATCTGGTTGTTTCTCTGCTACTGCTTCCAGGGGCCCACGGCTCAGCCTGGGCCTAACCGCCCCCGTCCCCCCCAGGGATGCCTGCAGCGGGGAGACGTGTCCTTCTATGTCGGTTTCTTCGGATTATTTCTTAAGAGCCCATCCCCACGAAGGCTTTAAGCTCCTCATGGAAAGGCGCTATCACCCGTCTTTTGTAGATTACACTGAACCTCATACAAATCCAGGCAAATAGGAAGTGCTTAATAAATGCTTGTTGATTGAGGAATCAATTCATCTTCACCTCTACCCACCCACCTCCCACCTCCTGAGTGTCTCTCAGAATTCTATTCCTTATTCTCCAAAAGTCTCAACCTCAGGAACATTTCATCCTAAGAGATTTGAGAAAAGAAGAAAACAATCCAGGTTAGCCCATGGGCTGGAATTTTAAAAAAATGTCCCAGCTCTCTGAAATGCCCTGAGTGAGTGGGGGGACATGCCACCCAGCGAATCGGTCACCAAGTCTGGCTGCCCCCACCCCTGAAGGATCTCTTGAGTGAGGCACTTCCTTTCCGAGCACTGTCACCACTTTAGCCCCACCCTTTGGTTTCTTTTGACTCTGACTCAGTTTACCCTCCGCCCCAGACTGGCTTCCCCAAACAGTGATTTTACCAGCTGCCCCACTGCCCACACCCACGCCACCCCCGCTGCCGGCACCACAGGACGGGGCACACACGCCACAGCAGACGTCCAAGGACCTGTAACTTGAACCTGTGACAGTGTCCCCTCTCTGGCTTGTCTTCACAGGGGGGCTGCGGCTGTCCCTTAACAGCGGGAGAGCTGTCGGGGGACTTACCTGGTGCAATCCTTGCACGAGGCACAGACCCAGCCGCCTGGGGTGAGCGGCTGCAGAGTTCAGGGAACCCAAAGCTCCCGTTACACCTGGGAGTGATTTCAGGGAGGTGGGCTTAAAAAGCGATGGTAAGTCAGCAGGCTGATGCACACATCAAGCCTGGATGAGAGAAAGAAGCGTGATGGAGGAGAGGGTGAGAAGACGGCATCCCAGGAGCAGGACTGGAAGGCCAGCCTGCCCGACGGCGGCGCATACGGAGCCACCCACAGCGCCCTCAGCCTCCGGGCCAGCGCAGCTCCCCTGGCGAGCGCCCACGATCGTCCCTGGGAAGCAGGACCCTGGCTGTGTGTGAGCACCAGCCTTGGGGAGGTGGGCTAAGGGGAGGCCACTGAGGAGAAGGGAGCCACCTCCATTGCCCAAGGAACACTACTCACGAATCAATCAAATGACCCAGGTGTCTGTGTCTGGAGCCCAAGGAGCAGACCCAGGACCATAGACCTGCCAAGCTCACTGCACCCCGCGAGGCCCCTGGTGGACCGCCTGCTCGCGCCTGGGCACACTGCCCTGCGTCCTTCCGCTGGGCACACCAGGATCATAATACACCGCTGTGTGGAATGCTCCAACCGGGGGAGCTCCTAACTGTGAGACCAGCAACCCTACTCCAAGGATAGGACATGCCCCCTGGAAACCCCCACAATGCTCACAGTGGCATATTCACAAAGGCCAGAGGTGGAGGCAACCACATGTCCACCAAGGCCAACGGGTAAGCAATATGTGGTGTGGACACGCAACGGAATACTGTGCCGCTGTGAAAAGCAATGCACCAACGTGGATGATATTTTCACACTGAGTGAAATAAGGCAGACACAAAAGGAGAAATGCAGTAAGAGTCTACTCATATGAAATATCTAGAATAGGCAAATTCATAGAGACAGAAAGAAATTTAAGGGTTGCAAGGGGCTGGGTGGAGAGGATAATGGAGTGTTTTTACTTAATGGGTATGGAGTTTGCTTTGGGATGATGACAAGGTTTTGGTAATGGAGGCTTGTGATGGTACTGCATCATGCACTCAAAAAATGCTTAAAAGGGTACGGTTTAAGTTTACATGTATTGCTACGATTAAAATTTTTTTTTTAATCCCACACATTATTAATACAACACAATTTTCATCTGGATTCCATTTTCTCTCCAGCCACCCTGAGTTTTGGCTATTGACCTTTCACACACTTGCTGGAGATCTCCTTCATGCCTTCTAGGCTTTACTTCTAGCTGCCTGGGGTCCTGTCCAGGAAGCTGCCTCACACCAATGGCTTGTTGCATGCCATGCACGTGCCCGTCCGCCACGGCCACTTCTGGGGCTGGAGTGAGTGAGTGAGTGTACAGTTTCCTTGAGGGCAGGATCTCCAACCTCATGTTTGCTGTCCTAGGCCTTCACACAAAGCCCCAGGAGCTCAAATAAGCAGGCACTGGATTCATTCGATGGTCCTGAAGATGCCAGAAATTGGCCTCTCTAGGCCAGACTTCTCTACTGAGCTCCAGACTTGTGCATCTAAGTTTCTACGGACGTCTCTGCTTGGACCTGAGACCAATAACCCAGCCTCAATTTGGCCAGCCCTGAATTTCTTTTCTCTCTCCCTCCTCAACCTCCTCATCCCAGTTCATGGTCCCATCATTCAAACAATGAGCTCAGCTGAACTTGGGAACCATCCTAGAACCCTCTTTCCTCTCACGGGCCACCACCTCTCATGGATGCAATTTTCTTACCATCTATCCAGGTGTCCCTTCATATTTGATCCCCGTGGCCTCTCACCCCAGGCCCTTAATAGCTCTCATCTGGACTACTGCTGAAGTTTTCCAACTGGTCTTCATGCTCCACTACCTTTCGTCTCAAAAAGGTCCTCCACTGTACAACTAAAGTTATCTTCTTAGGGTAAACATTGACCATGTGTTTTAGTTTGTAAAAGCTGCCAGAATTGCAACATACCAGAAATGGGACAGTTTTTATAAAGGGAATTTAATGAGTTACAAGTTTACAGTTCTAAGACTATGAAAATGTCCAAACTAAGGCATCCAGGAAAAGATACCTTAATTCAAGGAAGGTCAATGGGTCAGGAACCCCTCTGTCAGCTGGGTAGTCACGTGGCTGGCATCTGCTGGTCCCTTGCTCCAGGGCTCCGTTCCTTTCAGCCTCTGTTCCTGTGGGAATTCCTCACTTTGCTTCTCCAGGGCTGGTTTTAACTCTTGGCTTCCCTTGGCTCTCTCTAGGTTCTGGCTTGCTGGTATCTCATGGTGACATCTGCGGGGCACCAAGTATCTCCAAACATCATGTCTCTGTTCTCCATGGGTCTGCATCTGTGTTAGGTCTGTCTGTTGGCTTCTCACTGAAGGCTCTGTCATTTCTCCAAAATGTTTTCCCTTTTAAAGATTCTAGTAAACTAACCAGGACCCACCTGGAATGGGTGGAGTCACATCTCCATCTAATCAAAAGTCACCCACAATTGGGTGTGTCCTATCTCTGTGGAGATAATCTAATCAAAAGTTTCCAACCTACAGTATTGAATCAGGATTATATAACATAGCTTTTCTGGGGTATATAATACTTTCAAACCAGAACATCATGCTGTTCCCCTCCTTAAAAAATCCCAGTGGATTCCTGGCCTATGGGATAAGTCCAAGCTGGCCATTATGCCATGCCAGACCCCTCCTACTCTGGCAGCCTCACCTCTTATCTCTCCCAGCTACCTGAGGATCCAATTATACAGATCACCACCAGCATACAACAGCATTTCCCTAATTAGGCCACATGGTTTAACTCTTCCTTGCCTCTGTTCAGATCTGGAATTTCTCCCTGTCCATCCCAACCCTCCACATTCTCCTAGAGAAATATTCATTCTTCGAGCTCTACCTTAAGCATCTCCTTCCCGGTGAAGCCCTCACTGACCCAGCAATGCAGAGCTGACCATTCCTTTCTTCAGCGAAGCCACTGTACTTAATGCAGAGCCAGTCCTTGCACGTCACGTCCTTGAACCTCTTGCTTGCTGGGAAGCCCTGAGGGCACTTAGAAGTGGCACCTTATTTTGTACCTCTGGCACCTGGCAAGTGCTCAGCGCGGGGCGCAGACCTAACATGCTTGTGGAACCGGACATTGGGAAGGAGCATGTCGGCCTGGCGCTGCTTCTGATCTCAGCACGGGGACCTCTCTAAGTTTCCGTTTCCTCATCTGCAAAATCTGGGAAATTGCAGTGGGATTTTTATAAGGATCAAATGAGATAATACTTGCAAGCAGCACGGGGCCTGGGGTTTATAACTCAGTAAGCGCTAGCCATTGCCACTATCCTTCAGGGTTTAGGGCAATTTTTTTTTAACTCGATGTAACTTTCCCCACCAATTGTTCCCACCCATGTCCCCTCCTAGAAATCCAGCAGTGGTTACAGTGGAAGCACCCGGGAAAAAATTTATCTTCTCAGTAAAGCCATAATATCAACATGCCTCTATCATAAAAAAAAAAAAAAAGTTTAACAAAGATTTAGTTTGAGCAATACCTGTCATGGTTATTTTATATTTACTAAATTGCTCAAAACACATTATTCCAGAAACAATGTATTTATAAAACATGAAAGGAATTATTTAAAGCAGGGATGCAATCTAGACACACATTAGTTTGAGGACACCAAGCATCAACTAGTACAATATTTTACAAACTAAGGTAATCATCAAAAGAATTTACAGGTAAAATTTCTTTGCATAAATTGCCATTACAAAGAAGGATTCTATATAACATAACTATTTCCATGTCAGTGCAGAAGGTTCTTAGAAAATATGCTTTGTTGGGTTGTTTCCAAAAATTTTTATTACAAAAATCTGGCAAATACTGGGACTATACCCCTTAGGGAGTCATAGTACATATTACCATATTAAAAACTCCAAGAAGTCAAGAAGCAAATCCACCTTTTTAATTTTTTTCACATAGCATTTCCCAGATGTATTTTACCGCAGGACCTTTACTTTGAGAAACAAGTTTTAACATCTCATGGGAGTACCATTTGGGAAATGACAATCTAAACAAATTCCTTTTTTGCCCAGACCAAGAGTCAAATCAAAATAGTAGTAGTGAAACATATGTTTTAGAAATGGAACTGATTAAAGATAGTCAAAGTCCCGAAAAGTGTCTTTCCTCTTTCCCCATTGGTTACAGCAACTTTTCATTATACTTTTCCCAGAGTTAACAAATGGGAAAAGCAACTTTTAATATCTGTATTAATTTGAACAAGAGTCCTACAGAATGTCCCAAGGAATTTTCTAAAATAGTTTCAGCAATACCATATATCTATTTGTGCGTTACTGAAGGGGATATTTTCCAAAAATGAGTGGAACAGTGGTGGCTTCTGTCATCTAGTACTTTATGACTTAACACAGAAAATATTTAAGATTGCCAAACTTTTCGAGGAAAGGTATTTTTAGTCACTGTTAATTGGTAAGTTGATTCAGGTCTAAGGAGCACAGAAGAGGAGTAGAACTAGTTTTAGGCTAGATTTTTTGTGCTTTTATGAATAGTGCAGATGTTAATGGAAATTCCATGTATGAAAAATATGAAAATAAATATTTTTGACTAAATTTGAAATAAAGCTGAGATGAACTTCCCAAAAGGAGAAATAATCTGGGGGCCCTATCTAAATTCTTGCTCTAGTTCAGTGATTCTCAACCCTCAGCAGGCATCGAACCTCCTGGAAGGTTCGTAAGGCACAGGTTGCTGGGCTCCACCCCCAAAGTTTCTGCTCCAGAGGGGCTAGGGTGGGGCCTGAGCAGCTGCCTTTTTAACACATCCGCAGGTTATCTAGTTCTGTGCCAGTCCCCCCTCGAGATTCTCTTTCGAATGGTCTGAGAAAGGCTTCATAGGTGTGCTGGTTTGAAAGGATGTATGCCCCCTAGAAAAGCCATGTTTTAATCAAAATCCCATTTCATAGAAGTGGAATAATCCCTGTTCAATACTGTATGTTTGAAACTGTGATTGGATTGTCTCCCTGGATGATGTGATTTAGTCAAGAGTGGTTGTTAAACTGGATCAGGTGACGACATGTCTCTACCCATTTGGGTGGGTCTTGATTGGTTTACTGGAATCCTATAAAAGAGGAAACATTTTGGAGAAAGAGATTCAGAGAGAGCAGAGAAGAACGACATAGCCACAAGAACAGAGTTCACTAGCCAGCGACCTTTGGAGATGAAGAAGGAAAATGCCTCCCGGGGAGCTTCATGAAACAGGACGCCTGGAGAAGAAGCTAGCAGATGATGCTGTGTTCACCATGTGCCCTTCCAGATGAGAGAGGAACCCTGACTGTGTTCACCATGTGCCTTTCCAGATGAGAGAGAAACTCTGACTGTGCTCACCATGTGGCCTTCTCACTTAAGATAGAAACCCTGAACTTCACAGGCCTTCTTGAATCAAGGTATCTTTCTCTGGATGCCTTAGATTGGACATTTCTATAGATTTGCTTTAACTGGGACATTTTCTCAGCCTTAGAATTGTAAACTAGCAACTTATTAAATTCTCCTTTTTAAAAGCCATTCCGTTTCTGGTATATTGCATTCTGGCAGCTAGCAAACTAGAACAATAGGTGATTCCAATGGGCACTAGTCTGAGATCTATTTTACCTCTAAAGTTCTATGACTTGGGATGTTGTTACAGGATGTCATTGTTCTGGTTTTGCTTCTCAAACTCTGCAGGCATTTCAGCACCCAAGAGCAAAAGGAGAATGCTGGGAGAAGAAAGGTGGAAGACAGACACTTCATTAGTTGTACAGCTCATTTGTGAACCCCCAGAAGGAGAAAGCTGGAAGTTGTAACCATAGATTCTCGCTCTTCTTTGCTCCAACTTCCATCTGGTACCATGGACAATGTGGAGTGGGCATGTTGATAGTTTGTGTAACTAGAATTCACCCAGGTATCTGCAACCACCTTATTATCTCTACACCCATCTTCCTTTTCCTGTTGCCCTTTGTCTTTGTTTAAGTGTCTGTGATTTTAAGGCTCAATTTCGAATCAACCAGAAAGATGTTCTGGCAGACAAGGGCTCACCAGCAGGACCTTAGGGGGCCATGTGGACTCAAACCCTAGCTCTATTGCTTAGTTGCCAAAGGATGCCGGGAGAATTACTTAGCATTTCCTAACCAGTTTCCTCTTGTACAACGTGGGAAATCGTACCTTCTACACAGAGTTGTTCGGAGCCAATGAGAAAATGCATGAAAAGCCCATAGCACAATACCTGGCCCAGAATAAAGGCTTAATACATCGTGTCCGACTCTTCCTACTAATATAAAAAATACTATGAAAGTCCTAGAAAAAAATGCCACTTTTAATGCTTGAGTAGTGAGAATTATACTGTAGTGTATTTTCAATGAAACAGGTAGGGATGTCCCATTCAACTCCTGCCACCTTCACAGACTATCTTTAAAAAACAAAAAAGTACCAAATGTTATCAAACACCAGACCATCGAATTGAGGTGTGCACCATTATACTATTTACCACTCAGAAAGAAAAAATGCCACCAACCAAACAATAAGATGATTTTTTACCACTTAGAATTTTTGTTTTATATCTTTTGAAATACCTTTTACATAGATTTTAAAAACATTTTATTGTTCATTTACATACATAAAGAGGAAAACCTAGACAAAACAAATTTTAAGTTTTTGTAAATTATCTTCACATTTTCAGCAGCCCAGCCCTGAATGACTGTTTTGACTCAGTCCATGTCTGTGTCTTTCCACTCAGTGTCATCATTTGCGCCATCAGGAAATTGGTGATGCAGCATTTCTTAAAAGAATCCGAAGGTTCTGTTTCAGTTTCCTATGCTACTTAAACCAGATACCATGAAATGGGTTGGCTTAAACAATAAGAACTTATTAGCTGACAGTTTGAGACCAGAAAAATTTCCAAATCAAGGCATCCTCAAGTTGATGCTTTCTCCCAAAGACTGGCTGCCAGTGATCCTTGGCTCCTCTGCCACATGGCGAGGCACATGGTGGTGTCCGCTGGCCTCTTCCCTCTCTCCACTGATTCCATCTTCTTGTTTCTGTGGTGTTCTCTCTCTCTCTCTCTCTGTCTTGATTCCATTTATAAAGGACTCCAGGAAAAGGATTAAAACCCATCCCATATGAAGTGGGCTGCACCTTAACTGAAGCAATCTCACCCAAAGGTCTCACTTATAATGGGCTCACCCCATGGGAATGGGTTAGATTTAAGAACAATTTTTTCTGGGGAACACAGCTTCAAATCACCATAGGTAGTAAACGCTATTGGAGCTGGGCTCTTTGTTTGCCTGTTTTGGATTCCTGTTTCAACAATGTTGCTGAGCATGTCTGATTTATCATTGTTGGCAACTCTTTACCATTAACATTTGCTTTCTAGGGAGTTAAAAGGATGCTTCACTCTTCCTTCCAGACTTTTATTCCCAGCTTCTGATGCCCATTTTGCAGTCTGTGATGCTGGTGCTTCTGATGCCTGTGGCCATGCAGGCAATGAGCACTGTGGCCTGGTGGCCAAGACTCTGAGACAGCATCAATCGTAAGATGCATCCTCATTCCACAGATGTTGGTGGGAAGCCAATCAGGTCCCGAGTCGATCCTTGCTGGAGTTTGGCTCCTCTTGGTCATTAGCCAAAAGCACAGTATTGTTATTAATGGCCTTTGCATTGCACCCACTTTTTTTTCTGTAAGGGTTTTATTGAGACAAAATTCACTTATGAAACAATCCAACCATTTAAAGTATGCAACTCAGTGGTTTTTAGTACATTCCCACAGTATACTGATCAATCCATTTTAGAACTCAGTCAATTTTAGAGCATTTTTTCATCCCGAAGAGAAACTCTGAACCCATTAGCAGTCACTCCCCGTACGTCTCCGTACAACTCCCAGCCCCTGCAGCCGTTAACCTACTTTCTGTCTCTACAGAGGATTCTCCTAGTCTGGACATCTCATATAAATGCAGTCACAGTGTGTGATCCTTTGTGTCTGGCTCATTTTACTGAACAAAATGTTTTCAAGGTTCATCCATGCTGTAGATTGTTTTGGTTTGTTAATGCTGCCAGAAATGCAATATATCTGTGATGATTAGGTTCTGGTGTCAACTTGGCCAAATGACTGTGCCCAGCTGTTTGGTCAGGCAAGAACTGGCCTGACCATTGCTGCAAGGATATTTTGTGGCTGGTTGATAAACTGGAAGGCTGGTTTATTAAGTCATCAGTTTTTGTTGATTGCGTCTGTGACTGATTGCATCTGTGATCAACTAAGGCGTGCCTCCCACAATGAGGTAATCCAATCAGCCGAAGTCTTTAAAAGAAGAAGAGACTCTTTCACTGTTTCTTCAGCCAGCGCACCTCTCCCGTGGAGTTCGTCCAGACCTTCATCGGAGCCACCAACCTCACAGCCTGCCCTGCGGATTTTGGACTTTTCCATTCCCACCATTGCATGAGAAACCTTTATAAATCTCATCTCTATAGACCTCTCCCATTGGTTCTGTTTCTCTAGAGAACCCTGACAACACAATTCCAGAAATGGATTGGCTTTTATGAAGGGATTTTATTAAGTTACAAGTTTACAGTTCTAAGGCCAAAAAAGTGTCCACACTAAGGCATCCAGAAAAAGACACTTTGACTCAAGAAAGGTAGATCTGGGAAGGCACAAGTCTGGCATCTGCTGGCCCTTTGGCTTTTGGTTTCAAACAGCTTCTCTGGGGATGTTTCTTTCTGCATCTCCAAACATCCCTGGCTGTGTCAGCTCTGAGCTTTTTCCAAAATGGTTCTCTCTTAAAGGACCCCAGTAAGTAGATTCAGACCCACCTTAAATGGGCAGAGAGATGTCTCCATGAAAACCACCTGATCAGAAGGCCCCACCCACAATACCAAATCAGGATTAAAGAACATGGCTTTTCTGGGGTACACAACAGCCTCAAACTAGCTCAAAGATGGTCAGGACTTTATTCCTTTTCATCGCTGAATGGTATTCCTCGCCTGGGTACACCACATTTTGTTCGTCCATTCATCAGATGATAGACATGCAGGCTGTGTTCACTTTTGGGCTATGACGAATAATGCTGTGAACATCTGCATACCAATTTTTGCACGGATGTTTGCTTTCATTTTCTCTTGGGAACATGCCTAGGAGAGAGCTACTGGGTCATAAGGGGATTCTGTGTTTAACCTTTTGAGGGACTGTCACACTTTCTCAAAGTGGCTGCGCCATTTTGCCCTCCCATCATCAGGGTCTGAGGATTCCAATATTCCACATTCTTGCTGACACTTGTTATGATTTGTCTATTTTTTAAAGAATTGCCCTAATGGGTGTGAGGCGGTAACTCAATGCAGCCTTGGGATTATTTTTAAAGCACTTTCATCGGCATTTTCTCACTTGGCGCTTACAATACCTATCAACCTTTGTCTTCTAAGATGAAAGAAGCAAATCCTAAGACTGATTCACTGACTAGCTCAAGATAGCCTGGTCAGTGACAGGATGTGAATTCAACATAATCATGCTTTGCAATTCTGGGACCATATTCTTATATCATGAGGCTATTCCAACCCAGGCAGCTGGCCGACTGCTACACAGTTAGGTTGATAATGGTGACTGGTTCCAGGTAAGCTGGAGAGGGTGACAGGTGGGTGCAGAGAGGCTGTCAGGGCATATTGTACTTCAAGACCACCTCATGCAACGTGACACTGCTGCTGGCTTGCACAAGACAGCAGTAGCTGGTGGGCAGCATCACCTGGCAACAGCTCAGCAAGAAGGGTCTGGTCTGGGGAGAAGACCCAGTTAACGCTTATGAGTTGCAGTCGCAAAAAAAAAAAGTCTAGAATGTGCAACAAAGTCATCGCCGATAAAAGCCTATGCAATCCAGCTCAGTCACCTTTGGCATAACTGTTTTTGCAGGAGAATCATTTTCAAGCTCTCCCTCCTTCCCAGTAGGGAGAGAAAATACTCCTCCAGTGTATACTGGATTCATTGCTTTTTGTTTATGAACTGAGAGAACTAAAGAATTTTTGCTTATGCTTACATTTTCTATTCATGAACTATCTCCTTTATGTGCAAAAAAAAATCAATATTTTATGAAATAATCTCCTTGGAGGTTAAGTACTACAGCACCACCCTTTTCTAGTCAAAGAAAATCTGCATATTACTAAACCCCAGCCGAGCAAGGGAAACGGTCTTTAAATGCAGCTTTCCAAACCTCATTGGTAAAGATCATTGGACCATAAAGCTTTATCATGTGGTTTAGCTACTGAAACCTTTTTTTTCCTTCAAGATTTGTCAAAAAATGTGGTCCCATTTTTAGCGTAGCAACAAAAAAAATGGTGTCACGGATAGGACCCACTCTCCCGTAGGCTGGGGGCGGGGGTGGCTGGGAGGACTGGTGTTTTTTTTTCACATTTTAGGCATGGAGTGGATTATCCCCAGGTTTCACACACAGCAGCTGCCACTTGCAGCACTGGGCACTGCTTTTGTTTTTGTCGGGCATTGTTTTGAAAACTGGAAGGCAACATATGACAACAATGAATAACCCACGTCTACAACTTTTAATTTTTATAGTTTGCTTCCAAATCCTTGCCTGCACTTTAATTTCTCTAGTGGCAATCCGTGTGCACACACTATTTTGCATTTTGTTTTTTTGACCTGGCAGAGTCTTATAGACACCTTCTGTTTTATATAGTCTTCATAATATTTCAGCGGCTGTGTAATATTCTGCCATCATCTGCTGAGCCTGTCCCTACCTTTGGACACCATGGTGTTTTCTGGGTGACATCCTCAAGCATATGATCTTTTTCTCCTTTTTCAGTTATTTTTACAGACCCGGTCACGGGAGAGAAGAAAACTTACATTTAATGAACACCTATTCTATGCCCCACACCTGTTGTGAATGAATCATCACGTGTCCGCCTCGGCGAGGCTGCATCTCCTATTGCATTTTGCAGGTGAGACACGGAGGCTGGGAGAGGTAGGCAGAGAGGGCGATACAGCTCCAGCACTTAGGAGCCCCGGGCTGGGCACATGCCACTTAACTTCTGGGCCCCAAACTCCCCCTCTATTCTGCAGGGCTGACAATGGCTCCTGTCTCGAGGAGCTGCTTGGCATACAGAGGACCCCCAGGAGGGCCAACAACCAGCAAGCATGGCTCTCACGACGCCTTCTCCTCCCAGACGGGATGTGTCCATGGCAGATGCCGGTGAGGGGCTCAGCCGCCTGCGGCTGTACCATATGGCCTTCCTGTGGGGCGCGAACTGAGGGATAGCTTCATTCCTCTTGCTCTTTTCCACTGGTGGCCCAGCTCCTCACATCCCCATCAGCTGGGGCCTTTGTTCCCACAAGCTGCTCATTTCTAGCCTCGCTGTTTCCAGCACATTCTGCAGATGGTCTTTTTTTCTTTGCATCCTGTGGCCTTGCACTCATGGGCCCAGTCTATGGAGACCGGCAGGTGCCACAGGTGTCCTGGGTAGTGTGGACGCTGGAGCTCCGGATTCCCTGGCAGAAGAGGGGGACAACGGCTGTGGCATGGGGCCTGGGCCAGCTATCCCTCCGGGCAGGCAGGACAGAAAGCTGGGAAGGAGTTAGCTCAGAAAGGGAATAGGACCTGGCTGGAGGTGGCATTTGCTGGGGCCCGGGACCCAGATCCACCGAAGAGGGGGCTGACCAGAGGAAAAGGGGGCACAAAGCCTTCTCCTGCTTCCACCTCGACCTTCAGCTCATCAAGGACCATAAGGAAGGAACCTTCCCCCTTCCACCTGGTAGACGATGGGACCACAGCTGGCGCAGCAGTGGAAAATCCACCTATTTTTAAAATGGGATTCTGGTGTCATAACTTGTTTTTCTACCCCCTTAACAGTGCTACAAATCTTTCCATATGAGTAGATCAGGTCTACCTCATTCTTTTTAATAGCTGCACAGCATCCCATTCTGTTGATAACTCCTAACTAAAAACTAAATCCCCTATTATTTCCATTATTTCCATTTTTATTTTATTAATAAGATTGCAACCAACCATCTTTATCCACAAATCCTTGCACACCTGCGTATTTGCAAAGATAAACTCTTAGATGAGGAACTGCTTGATCAAAGGGAACATATATATTCCTTTAAATGCCCGTTGTGGCCCTATGAGAGAGGTATTCCTTCATCCCTTTTCACCTGGGCAACCCAGGCTCGAAATGGCTTCATGACTTTGCGAGGATGTGGCTGAGCTGAGCTCCAGCTGAGTCTAGAGCATGTGCCTCTTCCGTGGTGCGTCATGGGTTCACCTGCAGGCGGGAGGACAGAGGAACCCAACCAAGGGGGGTGGGGCCGGCAAGGGACCCAGGGGCTACCTGGGTTCCCACAGCCCCAGAGACCACACAGGACCCTGCTGTGCGCGACCTGAGGCCAGGGCAGGTCCCAGGGTTTTAAATCTTGAATCGAGCTGTCGAGCTTGCCGGTGACTCTCCATCCTTCTGATCCTAACTCTCAGTGAGAAAAGCAGTTACCCTGTGAGCCAGGGTCTGCCCCACGCACCTATAACCCAAGCAGAAATGACATGCAACTACACTCATATCTGCCATAGGCAGTGCACTGTGGGATTCTGCATTTTACCTAAAAAAATAATGGCATCCACATGCCCCCTTTGGAAAGCGTCTTTATCCCCCAGGTGGGTGGGCATGTAAGAAAGTCAAAGGTCCCAGCCCGTCCCGTTTCGCCTCCTGGGCTTAGCTGGTTGGCAAGTCCGGCCCAGTCACAGCCCTGGCCCCCCAGGCTCGGCCTCTGCCCTCTCCGGGGCAGCCTCGCGGTGCGCCACCCACACCCCGAGGCCAGCGGCCCTCGGAAGGCCAGCCGCAGTGCCGCCTGCCCGGGACACTCTGCCTGCAGGCGCCTCTTCTAGAGCTGACCTCGCCAGCCTGCGCCCCGGGCAGTCTCCGTCCTCCTCACCCCACGCGGGGCCGTGGACTTCCCTCCCGGTGCCGGCCCCGCTGGCCACTCCATGGGAAGAACCGGGAGCGCGACAAGCACGGCACACAGACAAAACAGCACTGCCAATGCTGCCGCGGACTGGCGGGGCACACGCCCAGGGCGCAGCGCTTCCGTCCGGGGGATGGAGAAGTTCGATAATGGTGGTGGAGGAGGGGACGCAGCACTGCCATTGTGACTGGCACCGCTATCTACTTGGAAGTGGTTGACCTGGGGTATTTATGTGGTATACGTGCGACCACAATATTGGAAAGAAAAAAAAAAGAATGTGGACTGGGAAGCTGAAAATGCTCAGAGTCCAGGAAAGGATAAAAGAACCGGGACTTGTGGCCATGACAGTCCCGTCCGCGGCACGGCCAAGCCTGGCACTGGGATGGGGAGCTTCTGGGGAGCTTCCTGACCACGGGGGGAGAGAGGGGAGCCCCAGCCACATACATAGTTTAATCATCAGAGAAGAAAAATCACACCCCCCCTCCTCGGGATGTAAGGTTTTTCCTAACACTAAATCTTAAAGGGCTTGTAGCCCACGACGCGTGCTCCCTCCCTGCCTGGCCCAGGAGCCCAGCTGCAGCTGCCCCTCCGTGGCTGGAGAGCTGGTCCTAGTCTCTGCTACACCTCTCGGGGGCCCCTCCCTCTCCTCGGATCCCTCACCTTGCCTTTGGAGTATCATCACCCTTTCCTTGGCCCTAGGACCTGTGACACTCACCTCTGAGTGTCCAGTCTGGGGCAGGGGGAAGGGATTTCACAGAAACGATGTAGAAAACACTATTCTAAAGCACCCTCCTACTGCAAGTGCCATTGTGGATTTGCGGATGTCTGTGATTTATTGCTTATGGTGTCCTCTAATGAAAGCCAAGGGCAGGACATCAAAATGCAAATCAGCACAGAGAACTCTTCAGCCGGCAAAATAATTTCCAGAGATTTGTGTTTCAAAGTCCCTCTTATCCCCAAAAGAAGAAAAAATAAAAACCTTCCTTCCTGCCCTCGGACAATCTCTTCTTTTGCCACCACTGTGTATTTTACAAGGGTTTTGCATCGTCGTTTCTCTCTTATATCTTTTTGCTTTCCCTGTTAGACTACGCGCTCCACGAAGACAGGAAATATATCTTATTCATCTCTGTATCTCTAATATTAAGTGAATTAAAGGGCATGTTTAGTGTTGGCTGTGCATTTATATAAAAAAAAGGCTTATTTTATTATAGACTATACTACTGAGTTATACTGCACATTCATTAGGCATGCAAATTAATGAACGTGAAAAATAACAGAAACATGTGTAAAGTAATAAATTCTAAACGTACTGCAAGTGTCCCTAATATCCAAGGAAACTGCACCAGAAAAGGCCACTTAAAACAAATCCACTTAAATCAGGGCTAAATTTTGTAATTAATCTTTTTTTTGGGAAAAAAAGGTTTAGTTGATGAAACTAAATATTACGAAAACATTTGTTTCATTTTATGTCGATCAAAATTTAGAGTATAATGGCAACAACATGCCAGTTCTCACAATGAACAGAGGATGAACAAATCATTTGCTTTGGGGAGCATTTTCTTTCTCTCACAAAAACGTATGCTGTCACAACATAGCACTATAACCCTCTGCTTCATGTTTGACTTGCTCATTAAAATGGTCATCGTTTCCACAGGTATTCAAAGGAAGGGCTCATGGATTTTCCAAGGGCCTCCCTGAGATTTTTAAATACTGACATCATTTTCTCTGAAGCAGCTATCATGTTAGCATCCATATCAATTCATTTCTCCTGCAACAGCTAATTAGCCTAACTCTGCTGGATCTTCCATTGCCTGTGATCCAGGCTGCTTTCTAACTTCCCTTTCGTGGGATCCTTGGGATCTTCCATTTCTTGGCAATTTGCATTTTCACTCTGCCATCAATTTGCTTTCACTGTTTAATGTTCACAACCCAGGAGAGGTTGGTCAGTGACTTACGTGTACTAAGAGGAGAGAAAGGTTTGCATGAGAACTAATTTCACGAGGCAATGACATCAGTCTATATTTTCTGCAGGAACTCTTATAATAAATACTCAGATAAAGGGGATCCTCTGTCTAACTCCCCCACGCTAGACTTTCCTCTCCTGCGCTACTGCGGAAGATCACACAAGAACCACTCGAGCAAACCTAATGGCTCTGGCTTGTGCAACCCCATCTGACAGTGTTGGACGGAGTTCATCTGAAGCTGTGCTTTGTCAGCACTTGGCAAAGATAAGGGGGAGCGTCAGTATTTGCTTATTTCATTCGGAATTTTTGTAATTGTCGAAATTTGGAAGATATAAATGTCTATCATAAATATGCTAGAGAACTTATTTGAATATTTTATTTTGCTCCCTGTAATGTCTTTGGTCTCCTGCCCTTTTTTTCTGTTTGTATTGATCTCCCTTTCAGCCGGGCAGCTTTCTGCAAACGGATGGCGACCTTTGGCTGCCTCGTCATGTTTAAGCGCGAGGCATTTGCAAAGCTGACTGCAAGCGCTCCTGCAAGGAGGCGGGTGCCTGCGGCCCCGGGGCGGGGGCGGGGGGGGGGGGAACAAAACGTAGACTGTGCTCATTGGCAGGGCAGTTTCCTCAGAAAGTGACCCTTCAATCCGGGACGCATGTGGGAGAAGGGTGTTGAGAGATCCTGTTATTCAGCCTGAAGAAGTTTACTTCTTCCCCCTGTTTTCTCAATAAAATAACCCATCCCTGACCTAAGCTCTGCTGGAGTGTCCGAGGCCAGGGCTGCACTGTCCCATATGGAAGCCACTAGCCACACGTGACCACTCAAACTGAAATTCATTACAAATTTAGTTCCTCTATCCCACTGGCTGTTTCAAGTGGCTGTGAGACTTGCTGAAAGACACTGCAGATATAAATATTCCGTCATCATAGAAAGTTCTGCTGGGCGATGACGGACAGCAAATCTCTGCTTCTGTGTTAGGGGAGAAAGTGCTTTGCAGACTGCATGGTTGGAGGAGGGCATCTGGAAGCCTGATTGCTCTCTATGTGTCCTTTTAATTAATTCTTTGATTTTTAACCCTACCCTGAACCCAACTTGAGAGGGATCTGAAACTCGATTCTTGTTAATCCTCTGCTCTGCCCGCCCTCTGCACTTGTAGGAGTTAGTTTCAGTTTTTCTCCTGTGGCAATTACCCCTGGTCCATCATTTTCCATCTTCAGAACATATTGATACCAATTTCACTGTTTTAAGATCACCTTAACGGGTTTTCAGCGGGAGACAGAGATAAACTTGTGTGTTTAAGCTGACCTGTGAAACCAGAAGGTCCTGAGAATGCTCCAAACATGTCTGATGGCTGTGCCAGCTTGAAGCTATCATGTGCCCCAGGAAAGCCAGGTTCGAATCCTGAGCCAGTCTTGTGGGAATAGCCGTTTCTTTTAATCCTGATTCGATACTGTAGGGTGGGAACTTTTGATTAGATTATCTCCATAGAGCTGTGGCATGCCTAATTGTGTGTATGATCTTTTGATTAGATGGAGATGTGACTCCACCCATTCAAGGTGGGTCTTGATTAGTTTACTGGAGTCCTTTAAAAAAGGAAGCATTTTGAAGAAAGCTCAGAGCAGATGCAGATGCTTGGAGAACACTAACTTCAGAGACATCGATGTTTGGAGACGCTTGGAGTACCCGGAAAGAGATGTCTGGACACAGGCAGGGCCCAGGAGACGTCGCCACGTGCCTTCCCATGAGATGCTAAGCAACCTCAAACCTGGAGTTGTGTCCCGGAGTAGTGAATGAAGGCCCACAGACACTTAGGGAGGAAACCACTGGCATTCGAAACTGGAAGCAATGAGCTGGGGACAAGGACCAGCAGATGCCAGCCATAAGACTTCCCAGCTGCCAGAGGTGTTCCAGATGGCATCAGCATTTCTTGAGTGAAGGTCACCTTAGTTTGGACACTTTCACTTCCTCAGAACTGTACTCAGAACATAATAAATTTCCTTTTTAAAAGTCGTTCCATTTCTTGTATAGTGCATCTAGCAGCTTAACAAAGTAACACAATGACAAAGTGAAATGGGCAAAGAGCAGCCTGTGGTTCAGCTCTGTCAAGCAGAATTTCTCCAAGGTTTGGTTCTGATTGTTATAATTTTTCAGAAAATGATTTTATCATCTCTGATTTCTTTGCAGTCCATTGTTTTATTCTTTTCCTAAGGCAGTGCTCATAGTTATAAGGATTTTTTTACCTTAATCTCTCATTTCCTAGAAAACACTATGCTCAAGATTTGCAATGGAATTTTAATAATTAGGTATGGGTGGCAAAATCCAATGAACCTAATGTAGGGAAATAGTGTTGCCATTTAAGTAAATACTAGTTCCTTTACTACTGCCTTAAGCAGGGCCACCCAGCTGGACCCACCTTGTATAAACTAAACTTTGGTCAGCCGTAAGGCCTGTGAGTGTGAGAATGCTTGTTCACGTAAACCAGAGTTTTGGGGTGGTTTGTTACACAGCATTGTCACTGTGATAACTGCTGGATACCGTGGGATGAGTGTCCAAACAAGACTCTAGTTAATTTTTTTGAATAAAGGGTTAGTCACCTATATTTAGGAGAATGTCAAAAGTCTTACTCTACAGCAGAAAGCTCTGTGTCATCGCTGCCCTAGCAGGGACCTCCTGTCGCGGTGTTCTCCTAAAAGGACTCGCAACAGGAGCACCGCCGCTTCTCAGGTGTTAACACGGAGCTGTTGCAACTGCTGGGGGACACTCTGACGTCACCAATTAATCTTCCTTTCACTTGATAAGAATATTTAATGAATAAACAGCGACTACTATGCAAGCTACATTAAGATCTGTGTTCCTCAGATGTTAAAATAAATTTAGTAGCTTGAAATGCTAGTGATCAATGAAAGGGAGGGGTAAGGGGTATTGTATGAATGAATTTTTTTTCTGTTGTCTTTTTATTTCTTTTTCTGAATTGATGCAAATGTTCTAAGAAATGATCATGATGATGAATATGCAGCTATGTGATGATATTGTGAATTACTGATTATGTATGTAGAACGGAATGATCATATGTTAAGAATGTTTGTGTCTGTTGTTATATATTTTTAAATAATTAAAAAATTAATTAATAAAAAGATCTGTGCTGCTCTTTCCCAAAATATGAATCACGTGCATTGTAGCAAAACATGAGAATATGTATTGTTTGCACAGTTCTGATGAGAGAAGCCTTTCTTTGTCTGAGTTATGCCTGCCTGCTGCTCCGTGTTTCCACTCAGTTTTGCTCAGATGTCACACAGCACCTACAGTTGCTGCCCCGGGGAAGTGCAGCAGAGCGAAGCCCTCGCCCTGGGGAGCAGCTGCCCACAAGCCTTGCTATGGAGTGGGGACTGACTGGTCAGTGTCTGCTCCTAACCCCGAGTAGACCACGCTGTCCCGGGAGCCCTGGCCTGGGGGAGCAAAAGCCCACCTTGCAGAGAGCGGGCAGCAGGCATGAGTAACGTGGCCTCTACAGTGACTAAAGGGACCCAGTGAGCTCGTCTTGGCTGCTTTCTTCCTGGGTGTCCTGAAAGTTTAGTTTCATGACAATTAGAAAAATCTGAGAAAGGTCCAGGCAGATTTGGAAGATTAGGCAGATCCTGAAACAAAACTTTGTAATAAATACTAATTTTTAAAGCATGGGGGCTTAGATTAGTTTACAATTTAATATTCATATTCACCAGAGAGATTCTAAATTGAATATCTATATGTATACTCTATCTACAATATAAATATAAACATATATATGTATATGTTTTCTTTAAAACACGAATTGAAACTCCCTGTCAAGATAAAGGTTAATGCTCGTTGTTTTAGTTGCCACCGCTGCCGTGACACACGCCACAGGTGTAGCCTAAACTACAGGAATTTAGGGGCTTGCGATTTGGAGGCAGCAAGCCCACCGCCAGGTATTACCAGCCGTGCTTTGTCCTGGAGCCTGCAGAGCTCTGGTGGGGACTTGCCAGCCGTCCTTGGGGGCCCTTGGCTCATGGACACGTGTCTGCCTCCGCGCCCTGACTGCCTCTCTCCCTGCTGCCTTGTCCCAGCCTCTCTCCCTGCTGCTCAGTCCTCTCCTTCCAGGGACTTCAGCCATACTGGATTCAGGTTTGCACTCGTTCGGTGTGGCCACACCTTTAATGCCACCCTCGGAGGTCCTGTTTACAGACAGGTGCACATCCACCGGGCTGCGGTGGGGCCTGAGGACGTCTCTAGGGGGACATGACTCAGCCTCCCGCGCACAGCCGTTATACCTACGGGCAGCTGTGATGGCCTTTTAGGAGGCCACATGTGATCGTCTGTTCACTCATATATTTAAAAGCTACTTAAGGAACACTGACCTTGTGCTAACACATTTTAAATGCTGGGAACATATTGGTGAGCAGGACAGACACAGGGCAGCCTAGAGTCCAGGGGAGAGAGCTGGCAACTGTAAGCATGATGATGAGTGTGCTAAGTGCCATGCCTGACTAGGGAGAGCAAATAGTCTCCCTAACATAGTTGGGTTGGGATGCCAAGGAAGGCTTTTAGAAACAAAATCTAAATTGAGCCCTGATGCCTTTGGTGTTTCTTTGGCTTGGGGATTTTCTCTCTGTAATTACTTATCGTTTGCTGGCTTTCTTTGCTCAGCTCACAACTCACCAAAGAAATTGTTCTCAGCCCTGGAATCCTCTGATTACATACACAGGCCATCCCTTCTTTTGTCTGCGAATTTGAAACATGCAGGTAAGCTGGGCTTCAGAACCATATGGGTTCCATCACTCCTGCGCTTGAGCATAAGAACTGCTCCCAAGAGGAGATTTCTGCATTTGAAAATTCACATTGCATGAAATATAAACGCTTCCTGCTTTGTAAATTCCGTAAGTGAACATTTTGTGTATTAAATTTACTAAGAACTAAGAATACTTGCCCTTCCTAAACTGAGACAATAAACTAGCTGGTGGAAGACTAAAGTGATTCTACATATAACCTCTTTTTTTAAAAAAGTGAAGGAACTTGAAATGGCCCTACACTGGCATGTGTTCGTTTTAGACTGCCATGTAAATGAGCCCAACAGGTGTTAGGGAGCAGATGTTCACCAACCACTCAGCCCTCAGGGAGAAAACATTAACAAAATACAGAGCCTATTTCCCTCTAGTATCAGCGACGGAACATTTTACCACCCGCTATCATGACTTCTAAAAACAATTCTGAAATGCTTTGTTGAGTATCTACTATATGCCAAGCAGTATTAGATATGGAGATAAAAGAGAAACAAGCCCTTGATGTGTAAACCAATTCCTTTAATTTACCAGATAATGGCTCAAGAGGTCCAATAACTAATCGTATCCTGCCACAGTTTCTTTCTCCCTTTGGGATTAAAAGACTCATCACACTGAACCGAACTATGCCAGATCCCTTCTGAATTTACCGAGCCTGATCGACTGCTAACTTCTATTGATTCTTCTGCCATATGAAGTTCCAAGGTTATCTCCTCCACTTCACAGTTGGCACCAATTTCCTTTAGGCCTGAAGAATCTGTCACCTTCGCTATTGCAATAACACAGGAACTAGTGTTTCTGCCACGTGCTTGCCCCTTTCCAATCCATTCTTGTGAAACCGCTGCTAATGCTACCACCTTAAGACAAAAGATGTGTGAAACCCCTCAACACTCTGGCACAGTTTACTGCCTTCTCCTGCCTCGCTCTTTTTCATCTACCAAAAGCACTCTACGTCCCAGTTTTACCTAACCTCTTACAGATTTTGAAAAGCCCAACCTTCCTCGAGCCTGGAAGCCTTTGCACACGCTTCTCACAACTGGTTCCTGAACTTCCCCTGACACCTGCCCCTGGGCAGCGGTTAATTAACTCCGCCCCACCCCAATTTTTAGTTTTAGTTCTTTACCAACACACCACATTTGCCAATCCTATACTCCTTTCCCCCGCCTCGCCTTCCATCCCCTGGTAGCCTCTAATCTACTTTCTGTTTTTGTGGATTTGTTATTTCTAGACACCTCTTAGAAGTGACATCAACTGATAATTGCCCTTATTTTTCCTGTTTATTTCACTGAGCATAACATTTACAGGATTTTTCCCTGTTGCAGCATTTCTCAGAATCTAATTCTTTCTTATGGCTGAATAGTATTCCATTGTGTGTTTGTTTATCTATTCACTTACTGACAGACAGTTAGGTTGTTTCCACCTTTGGCTATTGTGAATAAAGCTGCTATAAACATTAGTGTATAAGTTATCTATTTTAGACCCAATGTTCCGGTTTGAAAGGATGTATGTACCCTAGAAAAGCCATGTCTTAATCCTAATCCCATTTAATAAATCCAGTCATTTCTTCTAATCCCTATTCAGTACTGTATGTTTGAATCTGTAATTAGATCATCTCCCTGGAGATGTGACTCAATCAAGATTGGTGGTTAAGCTAGATTAGGTGGAGATGTGTCTCCTCCCATACGGGTGGGTCTTGATTAGTTTACTGGAGAAAGCGGGAGATTCAGAGACAGCAGAGAATGCTGCAGCACCACAAAGCAGAGAGTCCACCAGCCAGAGAGTTTGGGAGATGAAGAAGGAAAATGCCTCCAGGGGAGCTTCATGAAATAGGAAGCCAGGAGAGAAAGCTAGCAGATGACACCGTGTTTGCCATGTGACCTTCCAGATGAGAGAGAAACCCTGACTGTGTTCATCATGTCCCTTCTCATTTATGAGAGAAACCCTGAACTTCATAGGCCTTCTTGAACCAAGGTATCTTTCCCTGGATGCCTTAGATTGGACATCTCTATAGTTTTGTTTTAATTGTTTTCTCGGCCTTAGAGCTGTAAACTAGCAACTGATTAAATTCCCCCTTTTTAAAAGCTGTTCCGTTTCTGGTATATTGCATTCGGGCAGCTAGCAAACTATAACACCCGATTTCCATTTTCTCTGGGTGGTTATTTAGAACTGAGGTTGTTGGGTCATAAGGTAGTTCTATAGTCAAATTTTTTAGAAACCACCACATACTTTTTCATGGTGGTGGCACCATTTTACAATCCCTCCAACAGTGTGCCAGAATTCCAATTTCTCCAATACTTATTTTTGTTTTGTTTAAAATAATAGCCATCCTTGTGGGTGTGAAGTGGTACTTCATTATGGTTTTGATTTTCCTATGAGCTGATGTCAAGCATCTTTTCATATGATTCCTGGCCACCTGCATTTCTTTTTTGGAAAAATGTCTTTTCAAGTTCTTTGCCCATTTTTAAAAATGAGTTGGTTGTCTTTTTATTGTTATATATTTAGGAGCTCTTTATATATTCTGGATATTAGCCCCTTATCAAATACATGGTTTGAAACTATTTTCGCTCATTCTGTAGGTTGTCTTTTCACTGTCTTTATGTTCTTTGATGTTCAAAAGCTTTTAATTTTGATGAAGTCAAATTTATCTATTGTTTCTTTTCTTGCACACGGTTTTTGTGTCATATTTAAGAATCCACTGCTGAATCCCAGGTCATAAAGATTTGCTCCTGTTATCTTCTAAGAATTTCATTGCTATAATTCTTATATGTAGGCCATTGATCCATTATGAGTTAAATTTTTGATACGGTGTGAGGTGGGGTCTAACTTCATTCTTATGCATGTTGGTATCCAGTTTTCCCAGCACAATAGTTTTTGTCGAAAAAATTATTCTTTCCTATAGCGTGTACTTAGCAACTCTTGTTGAAAATCAATTGGCCATAGATGTGTAGGTCTATTTCTGTTCTTTCAATTCTGTTCCACTTGTTTGTGTCTATCTTTATGCTAGGACCACACTGCTTTGATTACCGGAGTTTGTAGAACAATTTGAAAACAGAACATCTACTCTGTTCTTTTTCAGAATTATTTTGTTTAAAATAATTTCCATATGAATTTGAGGACGGCTTTTCCATTTCTGCAAAATGGCTGTTGGAATTTTGATAGGGACCACACTGAATGTAGAACACTTTGGGTAAGACCGACATCTTGCCAAGACTGAGTTTTCCAATCCAGTAGCATACCATGTCTTGCCATTTACACAGGTCTTCTTTAATTTCTTTCAATAATTATTAATAGCTTTCAATATGTCTTTTATATCCTTGATTAAATTTATTCTTAGATATTCTAGTTTTTTGGTTGCAACTGTAAATGGGATTATTTTCTAAATTTCCTCCCTAACGCCTTGTGCAAATTTTTATTTTGAAAAATTCCAAAAGTTGTAATTTTAGTACAACAGATTAAAAGATCTTGACCTTTTCTGGGGTACATCACAGCTTCAAACCGCCACACTTGTGCCTCCTTCTATTAGAAACACTTTAACATATTGTCTATTTCCTTGCCTGTAGTATCTGAAACCCAACTAGACACACTTTGCTTATCTCCACTAGTTGTTAACATTTTGGCACATCTGTGATTCCTCTCCTCCCTCTGCCCTCAATGGATATTAATTTTGCTGAATCGTTTGAGAATAACAGCAGACATTATAAACCTTTACTCTTAAATTCTTCGGTGTGCAGCTCCTAAAAATAGAACATTCTCCTACCTAACCACAAACACAATGATCACACTCAGGAAATTTAATATTGAACTTTACATTTTAACTTGGATATATAGCCAATACCCAACTTTCTCCTTAATTAGTTAGCTATTATTTATCTTTTCTGACTAAGCTCTAGGAAATGCTAATAACATGATCTTACACACACACACACACACACACACACACACACGATTTAGGCTTCTTTCTTCTATACTTTTAGTAACTTATTCCAGTTTGCTAAAGCTGCCAAAAAAGTAATTTACCAGAAAAGGGCTGCTTTTAACAATGGGGATTTAATACAGTTTTTTTACAAGTTATAATTCTAAAGCCATGAAAATTCCAACTCAAGGCATCAACAGGATGATACCCGGACTGTGAAGTCAGGCCGCTGGCATCTGGGGCTCCTCTGCACATGGGAAGGCACATGGCTGGCGTCTGCTGGTCATTTTCTCCTGGGTTTCACTGCTTTCAGCTTCTGGCTTCTGTGGATTTTCCAGCATCTGTGAATCCTTGCTTGCTTCTCCGAGACTTTTCCCTGCTCCCTCGGCTTTTTCTCTCCTTTATCCTCTCATAAAGGACTCCAATAAGAGGATTAAGACCCATTTTGAATAGGGGCGGGCGGGGTGGGGGGGGCGCATCTAAATTGGAATAACCTAACCAAAAGGTCTACCAACAGGAATGGATTAGTAAAACGACCTTTTCTGGGGTACATCACAGCTTCAAACCACACTTGTGCCTCCTTTCTTTGAAGCACTTCCCATATTCTAACACATTGTCTCTTTCCTTGTCTTAAGTATCTGAAACTCATCTAGACTAATTTCAATTCCTCTAACACTTCATATACCACTTTTGCTATTGTTGACTGAATGGGTAACTTAATGAATCAGTTGTGACGTTCAAGATTCTCCTTCCCTGCTCTAAGTACTGCAGTGTTGGTCCCAGAACCCTTTGTGATCCACCTCATGTCTTTTCAAGTTCACCTCCTATTTCAAACATCGCTGTGTCTTCCATGCTTGCGTAGGCACAACCTGTGGACACCCGTCTTGGGTAACTCTGGTTCCAGGCCTCTGGGCCGCTCTGGTGCTGTGGCTAGGATCCCCAGGGTCCACACAATCTGGAAATGCGGCAGTGGAGGCCTGTAGAGCTTCTCTTGACTGCGGAGGGACAGGAGCTGATGGAAAAATGTTTCCTCTACTTTATTTTTCCTTTCATTCAACAAGTATTAATGCTTTAAAATGTGCCAGGTACCAAATTTTAAAATGTTTTTGCATAAGAAAGAACAAAGGATGTCATTACTGCAGGGTGCTGAAAATAGATGGTAATTAATATTTTAAAATTTTAACTTATGTGTGAGACTAAAGCAAAAAATGTTTATTTGGTACAAAATTTATATTTTGACTAGTGCATTTCCTAATATAACTTATGTAGACAGCGTAATTGAACACCATAAGTACTTGGAACCTTGAGTAGGGCATGAGATTTTGTTGGCTTGTCCAGAGTGATGCCCCGAAATAAATCCCAGAGTGATTTGAACAGTGAATAAAAAAGTACTTGCAAAGTCCCCTTCCGGGAATGGTAAGAAAGGGGGAAAATTCAGCTTCCCCAAGTTGAATTCTTGAATGCTTGATCCACAAGCATTGCGGACAACCAAAGCTATAGGCTGAGCCCCCAGTCTTGGGGTTTGTTCATATGAAACTTATCCACACAAAGAATAGGTAAAACCTACTTAAAATTAGGCCAAAGAGTCAACCCCAAAGGGAACCTCTTTTGTTGCTCAGATGTGGCCTCTCTCTCCAGCCAGCACAACAAGCAAACTCACTGCCCTCTCCCTCTCTATGTGGGACATGACTCCCAGGGGTGTGGACCTTCCTGGTAACGTGGGACAGAAATCCTAGAATGAGCTGAGACTCAGCATCAAGGGATTCAGAAAACCTTCTCAACCAAAAGGGGGAAGAGTGAAACGAGACAAAATAAAGTGTCAATGGCTGAGAGATTCCAAACAGATTGGAGAGGTTATCCTGGAGGTTATTCTTGCGCATTAAATAGATATCACCTTGTTAGTCAAGATGTAATGGAGAGGCTGGAGGGAAGTGCCTGAAAATGTAGAGCTGTGTTCCAGTAGCCATGTTTCTTGAAGATGATTGTATAATGATATAGCTTTCACAATGTGACTGTGTGATTGTGAAAACCTTGTGTCCGATGATCCTTTTATCTACCTTATCAACAGATGAGTAAAACATATGGAATAAAAGTAAGTAATAAGTAATAGGGGGTACAAATGTTAAAATAAATTTAGATTGAAATGCTAGTGATCAATGAAAGGGAAGGGTAAGGGGTGAGTTATGTATGCATTTTTTTCTGTTTTCTTTTTATTTCTTTTTTTGAATAGATGCTAAATGTTCTAAGAAATGATCATGGTAATGAATATGCAACTATGTGATGATATTGTGAATTGCTGATTATATATGTAGAATGGAATGGGTCAAAAGTTAAGAATGTTTGTGTTTGTTATATTTAAAAAAAAAATTAAAAAAAATTAAAAAAATGTGTCAGGTACCACTGTAGGTGCTGGTAATAGAGTGGTGAATAAAGCAGACAAATAGGCCTGCCCTCATGAAGGGTTTACATGACGACACATGATGGGGAGAAACAAAGCGCTGCTCTCCTTGGGGCCTGGGTGGAGGCAGCAAGTGGCCAGTTTGCTCTTGCAGCTCCAATACAGGTGGGGGGGGGGTGCAAAGGGCCTTTGTTTCCAGCTTCGTCCTCACTATCTTAGGGACAGGAGTGCTTTTATTTTCCTTTTCTAATCCAAAGTGACTTGTTTTTTAAAAAAGGATATGACGTGATAAAGGAAGGACGTGATACTGTTAATGGCCATCCCTGACCTCCTCTGCAAGGGACAATCTGTGACAATTAGAACAAGGCAAAGGCCTGGGAAGTCAGGGAACTCACTGAGAGGCCATTTTCGGGGCCAAGGGTAGTTTGCAGCAAACCTCCCTGACTCCCGTCCTTGGGAAAAATGTGACAATCCAGATGAGCAGTGTATCCCCTTGGTAAGCTGGTGTGTTGTTAGAACTTGGCTTTTTGGAAGGGTTTGGGAAAGTGAGTTTAAATCATACCCTTTTGAGGGACAGTACAAAACTGGATCGTGACCAGTTGTAAGTTTAATTTCAGAGTTTTTTTAAAAAGTGGATTTTACAATCTATCAATCAGTTTCATTATGAACATAAATTTGATCTATTTTTTTTCTGTTTATTTGCATAACATAGGCTGAATTTGTAGGGTGTAACTCACACTTTGAAGTGGAGCTATTGGCCAATTTCAGGATCCCCAACTTAAAAAATTCAAATTTGCCCCTTATGAACAAAAGTGTTTTCTAGGATGGGCGCCCCCTCCCCCTGCCTTCCTTTCCGGCCTTGCTGCCGGGTTGGGCCATCTTGATGGCCCCTACCCAGTCTCTGGGGAAAGAGGGACTGCCCCGCCACCCCTCACATGATCCCCTTTGAACTGCTGTTCATCCACATCAGAGGCTTCCCCTATATCTGATGTCAGGGTAGCTGATTCTGCGACGCTTTTTGTAAGATTCCTCAGAAGGACCAATGGGATTAAGTAGCAGACACTCATAATGGCTACCAAGATGTAAAGGGTCCTTATACTGGCTTTCCCGTCTTCCCCAGGCCCCTTCTCTGCCTCTCACAGTGTGCTCCCGGTAGCCACATCCCAAATAAATGACCTGCATCCGAGTCTCTGCTATAGGAGCGACAGATTAAGACAGTGCTGTAGAGGGAAAGTCAGGTGGACTGAATTTGAGTCCGAGCTTGGTCATTCAGGAGCTGTGATCTCTCAGCCTCAATTCCCTCCCCGTGTAACAAGGAGAGTAGTACTTATTTTGCAGGATTGTGATAATTAGAAATTCTCTCTCTCTCCCATCTAGAGGAATGATTGACTATAATAACCATGTTGGAGTCTGTCCAGCCAACAGGCCAACCTCTCCCTCCTCCCATTTCTCTGAAAACTTCCTACCCCTTCCCTCATTCTTTGGGGGTGGACTCATGCCTTTCTCCCATTTTAACTAGGAGACTTTGTGATCCTGCCTCTCTAGCCATAGCCTGGGGAACTGAACTTGAGATCACAGATAGACAGTTGATATCTCACGTAGCTTTAACTATAAATGCAATCCAGGACCTGGTGGAGTGGCCATATTTTGCCATGTGGATGAAGAAGCAGAGAAATCTGGTCTGTTGAAAGAAAGAAAGATAAATGAAGTACAAAACTAGGGAGAAGAGACAAGAGCTTGAGAGGGACACAGAGAAAGAACTCCTTGGAGCCTGCATGACTTCCTTTCTAGATTCCACTGCCTTCTTGAAACCCAACTGCATTCTTCTTATTTTTTCGCACAGGCTAATTTTAGTCAGTTGCTCTTATTAGCAACCAAGGTTCTAATACATTAAATACTACACTGAATGAACAATACCTAGAATTATCAAAATAATCCCCCTAAATTTAGGAAAAGGCACATCACATTTCTATAATATATTAAATCCTATATTCAGGTAGAATTTCGCACCCCTGGATGAGAAACTTAAGAGAACTTGTTTATATATTAACAGCTCATAGGAACAGGTTGTTTTAGACCTAAATCTTCAAAGCTTTGGAATGTCCAAAGCACTCAATTCAAAACCTTTTGTTTATCATCATAATTTCCATAGTCAAGGATTATATAAGGATTATTGTGCTTGAGAGAATAATCGACCCGGATTTCACAAATTATTGCAGATTGCTTCCATACTTAGAGGAAAGGAGGATTACTCAAAAGAAAGATTCTGTTTTCTCCATGGGAGAATTGTCAGAAAGTTGCAAAGTCCTCAGAAAAATCATCTTTCGGAAACAGCTGCTATAGTTGTCAATAAGCAGAAGACACCAGCATGTCTTCACAGAGGATTCATTAAAACAATTTGCTGAATTCTTAAGGTACTGAAATTAACTTACTTATATGACAAATTAAAAACAAATTACTTCTTGTGCTAATGATTTTTAACATCCTTTCAATGACATCACACAAATATTTAAAATGTGGGTAATGGGGGAGAGTAGTAACCATGTAGTACAATTTTATAGGCTGATAAAATTCACACTGAATTCCACATTTTGTTAGGGTTCCTTTTTCCATGTTTTATCTTTATTTTTACAAAAGCAGTGTTCTAACAGAAAGAAGTTGTTCCCCCAATTCCATTAAAAAATTCCTTGGGTGCTGTACATCAGTCTAAATAATGTAATATTTAAAAATTTAATGCTAAACACAATCTGAGTGTTCCCAATACCAGTTCCAGTGCTAAACAAAATATTGCATACTCTGTTTATTTTGGATTTTTTTTTTTAAAGTGTGTATGTACAATTTCTCAACTAAATGGCAAGACTTTTGACGGTAAAGACCCAGGCCTGACACCTCTTTGTATGCCCAATACAGAGAGAGTTTCTGGAAACGTTGATCAAAATAACCTTAGAGTTATAAGGTCATCTTGGAGCTACAAGGGCTTTAGAGGTCAACCCCATCCCCACCCTACCATCCCAGTGTATAAACACCCAGTCTTTGCCAAAACACTTCCAGGGAGAAGATTCTCTCCATGCCAAGACAAAAGATTTCTTTAACCATTACAAAGCTAACTGTAGCCCATTTTTTTCTTAAGATGATGGAACTTTGCCTCTTTTTAATCTTTCACCTGCTGGTTCTAGTTCTAACCTGGGACGGTACAAAGAAGACAGTTACAGAAAGTACAGGGGAAGTTGGGGAGATGGTGGACAGGGGCAAATGGTGTTCCTCTGTGCTCAGAGATGGAAACAAAACCCACATCCACCAATGCAGTGAGTGTTGAGGTGGTCCGGGACTCCACGGGATAGTTTCACCCCAGTGTCCCTGATGTCCTCGTGCTTGACCCCTCCTCTTGTCGTGCGGCAACCAGGTCTTGTGTACACCTGAGAAGGATCCATGCTGAAGTTACATAATGACATGATACCTAAATTAGCATCATATAACTTTAAAGTCCAAGCCCATGCAAAAGCTGTTTATAAAAGGAGAACAGAGGGAACAGGATTTGAGTTGCTGCTTCTTGTGCCCTTCCCTTGAAACCTTCCCAGCCAAACACAGACCAGAAAGTCTTTCTTGTCTATTCAGATTCAAGGCAGCCTGGAAATTTAACTCCTGATACCTGAGACTCACTATTTGATTGTCTGATGATATCTTTCAGTGGAAAGGTAAAAGCGAGCAAATAAAATAATATTTTAGATACTCTGGTGTCTGTAATCTGATGCATTTCAGTTTATGCTCACTTGGCAAAAGTGAACAGTGCTGGATTTCAGGAACTAGTGTATCTTGCATCTTATTGTTATCCAAAATCGTGCAGTCTAAAACCATTTGCTCACCAAGACCCCAGCAGAAAAATGGGAAAAGATAATCAAGAATGGATAATTCACATAAAATAAAGATACACTTTATCTGATGAAAAAATGTTTAACCTTACTGGCTTCAGAAAAATGTAAATGAAAACAGCTGGGCTTTCGGGAATACTACCAGTTCCCAGTGAAATACCAAATCCACCTTAGCATCTGTAGCCTTGGGCTACAAATATTCCTCCTTCCAAAGACATTCTGACAAATACAATCAAACCTTTCAAGCGTCCCATAAATGTTGCAAATGTTGATCCTCCAAACCACAGTTTCCTGTATCCTCCAGAGCAAGGGTTTCTCAAGGTGTGCGTTTCCAAGGAGCGTCACTGGCATTACCTGGGAACTTGGTAGAAATGCAAATTCTCGGGTCTCCTCATGGGCCTACTGAATCAGAAGCTCTGGGGAGGGCCATCCACGTGGTTTAACAGGCCCTCCAGGTGATTCAGAGACTAAAATTTAGGAACCACTGCCCAAGACTGGATTATCATCTCCTTGAGAGCAGGGACCAAAGCCCGTTGAAAGGTGAAACCCTGGTTTGTGGCTCACAGTAGGTGCCCAAAATGTGCTGAGTGAAAGCACGGCCTACATATTTTTCCAGAAAACTCTGAATCTGTGATTATTTAGTAAAATAAAAAATACCTTTTGAGGGCATCACTAGAAATAGGAACTATTACATTCCGTTACTCACAGCTTTGGCTCTACTGGTGTTTTGGAGCAGATACTCCCTTGTCATGGGAGCTTGTCTGGGCATTGTAAGATGGCTAGCAGCATCCCTGGCCTCTACCCACTCGATGCTAGTAGCACGTCTACCACGGGTCCCCCCTGCCGGATGGGAGAACAAAAATGCCTCCAGCCGTTGCCAAACAGACCCTGGGGAACAAACTCTTCCCCGCCATGAACCACAGACCGCAAGGCTCCCCCATACGCTCATCCACAATGGTCTTCTCTCATTACCCCCATCTCCCCCAGACCCCCAAGCTTCAATGCCTACCACCTAGCCATTCCTCCTTGAGCTATGGATTTAAATAACTTGTCAAAACTATGACGCTATGGAGCTCAGGTGCAGACCATGTTCTCCGTCCCCACCTGTTCTAGTTTGCTAGCTGCTGGAATGCAACACACCAGAGAAGGACTGGCTTTTAATAAAAGGGGATTTACTTCATTAGTTCTTCAGAGGAAAGGCAGCTAACTTCCATCTCAGGTTCTTTCTTATGTGGGAAGGCACAGGGTGATCTCTGCTGGCCTTCTCTCCAGGCTTCTGGGTTCCAACAGCTTTCCCCGGGGTGATTCCTTTCTGCATCTCCAAAGGTCTGGGCTGAGTTGTGAGTGCTGAGGTCTGCCGAGATGCTTGGGCTGTGCTACGTTGTGCTCTCTCATTTAAGCATCCAGCCAATTAAGTCAAACGTCATTCATTGCAGCAGACACGCCTCCTAGCCGACTGCAGATGTAATTAGCAACAGATGAGGGTCACGTACCATTGGCTCATGTCCACAGCAACAGAACTAGGTGCCTTCACCTGGCCAAGTTGACAACTGAATCTAACTACCTCACCACCTCTGCATCAGGGGAAGGGACGCTGGCTGGGTATGCTGGTGGCAGCCTGCTCTCCCAAGAGCGCTCGGTTTGACGGCTACACGTGCAGAAATCCCGCTTTTCAGAAGGCAGACAGGATTCTGCTTCAAACAGAGGACACCTGGAGTGCCAAGGAGTTCCACCTGCTGCTGCTCCAGGAAGGCACAGCTGGATTGAAGAAGGTTTGCAAAATGTATTTAAGCCCAAGTCTCTGTGACTATTAACAGGAGATTGTATATAAGAAAACCTAAAAATATCTCCACTTGGAAACCGCAGATTGTGAAAGTTTGACTGACAATTCTTAAATAATTAAGGGCAGGACTAAGATGAATATGCATTCACTCCCCCAAATCTCATGTTCACAAAAGAAAGAGAGGGGGCAGGGTCTGGAGATGACACCCACAGCCTCTGGGCCTCAGTGGTTCCCCACTGCGGTCTAGGCAGGCCTAGCACGGCTCCCACGGTGCTCACCAAGTTGGAATTATTTACAGCATCGTGTGATTACCTGACTGCATCTCTTGCCTTGAATCCTGTGAACTCCTTGAGGGCAGGGATTATATCCTACTCACCCTTGCAGCTCCAGGGTCTGTTGAATGAATAAATGAAAAATAAATATTTGTTCAATGAATAAATGAAAAATAAATGAATAAATGAAGGAAGAGCCTAAAGAGCCTGAAAAGGAAAAAAGCTAGAAAGATAGGAGTAGAGCCAGGGAAAAAGTAGTGTCCTGTTACTCAAAGGAGAAAAAGTTCCAAGAAGAGGATGGTCCATTGGTTTTGGCAAATATGGAGCTTACTGGGATCTTTAGGAAGAACTGGTTCATCTGAATTTCGAGGACAGAAGCTAATTTCAGGGGGCTGAGGAATTAAAGAAGCATAGGAAGTGAGGACAGCCAATTACAGACGGCTCTTCCAAGGAGCTTGTGTCTGAAGGAAAGCAGAGCGCCATCAGTAGCTACAAGGAAATGTGGGCTCAAGGCGGGTGGTATCGGGGTATAAAGCAGTAGATGAAACCACCTGAGATAAAAGCCAATATCAATGGAGAAGTAAAAACAAATTCCTGACAACTTGGGGAGGGATTCGATTAGGCTTAAAGAGGTGGCAGCACAATTCCTCCCCTGAGACGGAGAGCGAGGAAGAAAGGAGAGGCTCCTATGAGGGCACATTTCTCAGTGCTAAGGAAGAGGCTGAGGCAAGTGTGGCATGATGGCTTCATTTATTTTCCTGGGAAGTAGGGGGCAAAGTCAAATGCCAGGAGATAGGAAGTGGTGGGGAAGGTTTGCAGAGTGAGGCCCATTTGGAGAAACTACTCAGACCAAGCGACGTTAGAGTTTGTAAATCAGAATTGGCATCAGGTCGTGTTTTTCTCCAGGAGAAAGAGAAAAGCGAGCAAGGTGTTTGAAGGCATGAAGGAGCAGGAAGACGAGGCTGCTGGTGCCAGCGCGGGGTGGGATGTATCCAGTGAAGCAGGCATGAGCGAGACCATCACGGGATCCATGACCCACACTGAATTCAAACCGCTGAAGCACTTTAATTAGGGGAGTGATAGATTGATGTTTCAGAAAGATTTATGTCTCTTCAGGGGCAAAGAGGGGAATGAATAGGAGGGGATGATGTCACATGTGGGAACACCAGTCTGGAGGGCGACCTGGGAAGCAGGCGAGAGGTGCTGCCCAATCTAAGGAGGTGACGATGGCGGCTGAAAGGCATGGGTGGCCATGAGAGAGCCAGGAAGGAGGGTCAAGAGGGAGATGTGGCGGGAAGAGGTAAAGATGACTCTGGGTTTGTGCCTGTGGAAAGTTAGGCCAAAGGGGCCTAGAAACACTTGCCCAGAAGAGAGCCTTTACAAAGGGGGCGACACTGGGGGGTGGCTTCCTCAGGAGCCCAGAAGAGGGAGGCAGACGTATTTAAACATCCTGGGGGAGAGGCGGGACCCTGAGCCGCTATGTGCTGGGGGAGAGTAGGCAGAGGCCCTGGAGGAGACCTAAGGAACAGAGATGTTAAGGGGCAAGGGTGGGGCTAGCAGAAGGGGGTCCTGCAAAGCAGATGGGGCAGCCATGCCAGAGTGGCAGGAGGGAAGACGCGGGGAATCCAAGGCGGATGACGCTTCAAAGAGGAAAGCTGCACGAAGCAGAGGGGACTGCTGCCTGTCACCAGCCAGCAACAAGAGACCTCTGAAGACCCTGTGGCGAGCAGTCAGCGGAGCAGAAGGGAAGGATTGTATAGGGTGGAGGATGGAGAGTGGGGAGTGTGAGTGGAAACAGAGGGGGGCCCACCCTTCAAAGACATTTAAGAAGCACGGCTATGAAGGAAAGGCGGTCATGAGGAAGAATTCTTTTTTAAAAAGATAGAAGATGCTTAAGCATGTTTAAACTCTGGTGGGATGGAATGAATAGGCCCTGAAGGCAGAGGAGAAAGAAGGGATCATTGAGAGAGTGACAGTTACTGAAAATGCTGGAGGAAAATCCCAACCACAAGGCTGCAGCATAGCCGACGTGGGGGAGGGGCCGCAGGTAGGGTGGCACCAGCAGGCAGTCCCCCCACTTCTCGGGGGATGTGGGGACGCGGTTAGGGGTGGGCAAATGTCTGCATAATCCCCTGGCTGATGATGGAGTCCATGAAAATACTCATATAGAAAGAAGTTTGAAGACAGTGACGTACATCTCCCCTGTAGTGACACTTTTTTTTAAAATTTTTTAAATTGTAAAACATATTTACAAAGCAAAGAAAGTAAAAGAAAACTACTTTTAAAAGCACACTTTAATAAGTAGTTACAGAACAGATCTGAGTTTGTCATGGGCTGCATACCATCAGTAGATACTTTTCAACAACGATTTCATGTGACAGAAGCGCCAGGTATCCATTTCTTACAGTGAAGAAGAAAAACAACCCCAGGTAGGAATTAACCCAGCAGTCCAAGACCCTGATTTGGGGCTTGGCCAGGATGTAGAAGGAGAGATGCGCCCCGGGGGCGGCAGGAGGTGCCGCCACTGCAAGGCACTGACCAGGAGCAAATCAGGGGGAAAGTTTTGGTGTCTTCTGGTAACATCTAACCTGGACTGTGCAAGAAGACA
>PVIY010013037.1:0-60217 GCA_004026745.1 Myrmecophaga tridactyla
CTGGATCCTATAGTTGGGAAAAGCCAGGAAAGGGAGCCTGTGAGTATTAAAAAGTTTCAAAATGAGATACTGTTATAGTCTGATTTGGGATTAAACAAGAACTCCTAAACACACACACACACAACTCTTTGCTATTTGGACTTTTAACATGAGCTCCTCACCCACAAGGGCCAAAGTTGGCTAGAGGGTGAAAAGCTAACCTGCTCTACTCCTCCCCAGTTTTTTTAAAGACGCTAGATTGGACCCAGACATCTGGGGAAGACAGAGTTTAGAGGTATTAATCCCAGCTTTTCATTATCACCTCTGGAGGCTGTGTTATCCAATGTGCTAGCCCAATACTACATGTGGCTACTTACATTTAGATTTAATTTTTATGAAAAATTCAGTTCCTCCCTTACATTAGCCATGTTTCAAGTGCTCAATAGTCACATGTGACTAGTGATACTGTATTGGCCAGAGCAGGTATAAAACGTTTCCAGATTACAGAAAGTCCTCTTATATCACACTACTATAAATATGGAGTTTGAGAACAGGAGAGTCCCTTTTCCAATTCCCTTTAGCTGCTGCTCTCATAAAAGGAAGGAATTAAAAGAGAAATGACTCATTGAAGAGTGGCCTTCTTCTCTAAGACACACCTAAGTAAAAACCTGAGTTATGAGCTGAGGATGGTGAGGTGTTAAAAATTAAAATAAAGTTGACATTCTTTCTTAGGAAATTTCCCTGATCTAATGAAAGAAATACCAGCCCTTCTTACATTGCTTCATGGATTTACGTCTGTTCTCATCTGTGTAATGGGGATTCTAAAGGCCCCAACTCACACGGTGAGGATTAAGTGAGTTAATTTGGCTATAGACTTAGAACAATTTCTGGCATATAGTTAAGTACCCAATAAACAGTGGTAGTATTATATCATCCGAAAGCTAACCTGGATGCAGATGTTTCCATCTCTCTTGCTTGATCCCTGTACCAGCTTTGTCTTATGCTGCCAGTAATACATCTCTCCCTTCCTGCCTGGCTCCTGCCCTTTGGTGTCCCTAGAAGTCAAGAGAATAGTTAGCTCCTCTCCCCAGCCCATTGCCTTCTCTTGTAGTTGTTCACAGTAGTTTAGAAGCTGAAGAGCTTTTTGCCCATTGAGCGACACAATGAGAATGAAACCCCTTCTTCTATTGGGATCTCATCGGTTCAAGGTCCAATCCACTCCTGCGAGTTAGTAACCTGAGAAGTCATACCGCACAGGGCAGCCACGGTTTTCATCATCTCGAGACTCAGATAATTCAAACCTTGGATTAACTTCCTGATGTCCTGAGCCTCAGTTTCCTCCTCAGTAGGGGAGAGATGAAACGCTTCCTCACGGGATTGTCGCAGACCAGGCACCCCTGGGGCCACTGAACCCAGGGTTTTCTTTAGCCTTCTCAGTGGTCTTTCCTGTTGATATTTCATTAGGTGTCAAGATTTTTTTAATTGGAAGATTTTACATAAAATGAAATGTCACCTAAAATTAAAATCCAGAACATAGGGTAGGTCTAAGGCGTCCATCTGGGCAGGGCAGCGAGCTAAGATGGATTCTGCTCTGAGGTGGGGCGTGACCCCTTCCGCAGTTTGCCGTGGTCCCCTTCACTCCCCATTATCTTCATTGTAAACCTGCCCTCTTCCACCCCTTGTGTCATTGCTCTCTAAACCCATTTGCTTGCACCCTTATAGTAGAAATAATTATGTTTAGTGCTCACCCTAGTATATGCGTATAATCATTGAACTATGTTGTGGACTGCTTGTAATAATATGGCATGTATATCATAAAACATTCGTAAACAATAAAAATATTAAAAGGATGAGATTAGAGACAAAAAGAGGCTCTGATATTTTCTTCCGGCTTCCAGTGGATTGGCCTGCTTCACTGGCCAGGGTGGGGTCCAGGCGTGGGCATTTTTCAAGTTTCCCAGGGGATGTCAGGTGATGGCCGGCCAGAATTGGAGGAATCACCGTCTGAAGTGAATCCACAGGTGAGATCAAATTTTCTCAGAAGAAAGGACGGCATTCTGTGAGTTTGGGCTTTGTGTGTTTGAGGATTAAATATGCTCTTCTGGGAGGTGGGTACGAGGAGAGGAGGCAAGAGATGTTTAAAAGGGAGTCCAGTGGGGGCACTGACAATCAACTCCTTTCCTGCAGAAACAGAAAAAGCAGGCTATTTCTCCCAGTGAGCTGGTGAAGGGTTCTCATGGGCCCTCTGTGTGTGAATGGAGAGCAGAGCAGCCTTGGTCCTGGGATCACCTGGAGGCAGTAGTCCCTACCTGGGCCCAGCTAACTTGAAACAAGTAAGGCTTTTAGGAGACCCCTCAGTGTAAGGTGCTGCTGACTTTTCCTCTATCACTCCCTCCCACAAACCTTTCCTGAATGCCAACCTCAGCTAGCAGCATGGTGAGCCCTGCAGCTAAGGACAAGTCTGTGCCTTCAAGTGGCACAGGCAGGTGGATGCCCAAGGGCCTTCTCTGTGCCAGTCCGTTCTGCTGCCAGGGACATGCAGTGACCAAAATAGGAACTTCTTGCGTAGTGGGAAAATGGACTACAAATAAAGAACGAGATCCTTTCAGTTTGCTGGAAGGGCTAGGAAGGGAGCCAACTGGGTGATTGGATGGAACAGAACTGGAATCTGCCAATGGGCCTAGGAGGGGAGAAGGGAGAGCGCTCCAGGCAAAGGAAACATTTGCCGGTACAAAGGCCCTGAGGCACAAAGTGGGGTGTCAGCGAAGAAAAAGGGCGGTGGCAGAGACAGCAAAGTAGAGTGTGGGGGAGATGCAGCTGGAGAGGAGGCAGGGCCATTTGTGTTTTATTTCAAGTGCCCTGAAAAACACTGAAGGGTTTTAGTTAGGGAGGGGTGGAAGGAACATCGTGTGATATAGTGCTTGTAGGTTTTATGGTCTCTCTGGCTCCTGTGTGGAGTCTCATGGGCCCAGTCAAAAAAAATGACTTTCTCATTGGGAATTTCCCACATCACAGATGGGGAAGATGTGCTGCTAACCCCTCCATTCCCACTGGGTGGTCGCCGGGTCCTGTTTGCAGAGCTCACCCTCTCTGGCACCTGAACCGCAGCAGCCTTCATTTCTCTTGCATCCTCCAGCAGCCTCCAACCCAGGAGAGTTTGCTAGACATAAAAGAAAAGAGCAGGGTTATGGCAAACCTTGTGACACCATTTTCGTAATAAGCTTCTAAATCCATCACTAACATCCCAGGGAAGGTCCTTTTAAATGCAACTTTTTTTTTTTTCTGCTCTAGTTAAGGCTGATTTTACCATTGGGCAAATTGCACATATTTGGATCCATGCCACGCTAAATACTGTTTATTTTGGAGATCAGTCAGTAGCAAGCGCATGGAAGACAAGGGGATTCTGATTTGAAAGGGCAATTCTCATCCAAATAGATTCAGATGGAGAGAAGCAGTGTGGATTAAAATGCGCCGAAGTGGTAATGCCTTTTATCCGGCTCGCCTTTGTTACTGTGTGATTAAATGGCATTTTTAATTAAGTTTCATTGGGAGCCATAGGTATCACAGTGGTGAAATCAATTTGACAACCATAAAGAGGGAGGGAAGGCACAGGAGTGTCGTAGCAATTGTGGCTGTAGGGGAAGCTGGGCAGCTTTAAGATGATGGGGTGGGGAAGGAAGAGAGAGATCTGGCAAATAATGACTTCGTGCAAAACAACAGGGCACCGATGGCTGCTGCTGTGTTAGGGAGGTAGATTTCAGTAGTTGTTGAGAAAAGGTTCTTTAGCTCACCTGAGAGACTGATACATTCTGAGAACTCCAGGAGAGTGTCTCTTGCTAACAAGGAGAAAGCATGAGAGCTGTCCTCCCCCTGTCCCACTGGCCTCCTGTTGCAGCCTGGGAAGACCCGACTGCTTTCCACCTGGCTCCCAAGCAATGCCTCCCCCACCCGTTGGTCCCCATCCTCACAGGAGAGGTTTAATTCCCACTCAGAGCCTTGTAGCGGCAAGAAGTCCTTGCCGATATCTTGCCCCAGCCCTCCTCCTCCGATTGCACACTAGCTCCCTCTGCGCCCTTGCACTCTCTCTCCTGTTTGCATTCATCCATTTTTCAGAAATCTTCTGATTCCTGACTGGCTGTGCAGACTCTGACTGCAGACTTCCTGGGTTTGAGTCCGGGCTTCAGGTGTGGACCCTCGGCCACTTACCCTTTCAAACCTTTGTTTTCTTGTCTGCAAAATGGGAATGATGATAATGGACCTACTAGGAAAGAGTGTTGTGTAGATTAAATAAATTCGTGTGCATATAAAATGCCCCCAACAGTGGCAGGCATGTGCAGTTATCAGCGAGTGCTAGCTATTACTGTTATTATTATTCCCAGTTTCCTGTGATGACAGTTCTAGCTTTGTGGCTTAGGAAAATTGCTTGATTTCTGTGCGCTCCAGTCTTCGTTTATATAACAGGGCTGACAATAACACTTAGCTCTTTGAATAGCTCTGTCACCTGCCTTCATGCATATTAAGTGATTAACATCATGTCTGGTATTTAGTAATCACTTAATCCATGTAAATGATCATGATGATAAATATTATCAGTGGTATTCCAACCAAAATATTCAATAGTCACCAAAGAAGAGGCTAAAAATAGCTGTGGTTTGCTTAAGAAAAATAGCATATTTCCATCCTGTATTATCCCATTTGCTCCTCATAGTCTCCTTTTATTTTTTTCCTTAGCGGATGGCCTGGAACTTTTGATAAATGAAATACTTTGAAAAATGACTCTTTAGTACTCCCATTACTACAGCGGGATTAGGTCACCCATTGCAATTTTAGATTTGCTTAAAAAAAAATTCTTGCCATCACCTTCTAATGGATGTTCTGTGTACAACAATTGTTTATTGACTCTGAATGTCTAAGTACCAGGGTCAGTCTATTTCAAGGGGAGGGAAGCATTAATTAACTCCCAGCATGAGATTCAGCGGTTCTTTTCCAACGTGCAGTTCACGACTTTGCTTGCATTTACTTTTCATCAGTCCTGAAAGAATCAAGGTGAAATAGTTCCTCTGCACATGTGTGTCAAGCTAAATGGATAACAGGAGATACAGATCTGTTTGCCTGTCTGCACTTGCCTTTAGACAAAATTCATCAATTTTACAAAAGCCACTGACTGAACATGGCACCAATACAAATGAAGTGCTTCTAGCATGCGGGGTTTTCCCATTGTTTTTAATCTGGTAAGTGAGGGAGCTTCCTGCTGAGAGCTGAGAAGTGCTGGCCTAAAACAGCACTGTGCCCCACAGATGGGGACAAAAAGGTCAAGGTCATTCTGCAGGAAGTTTAGGAAAAGCACGGTGTTTCCAGCCCCTGCATGCTCAGAGCAATTCTGGCCGGCTTTGTATATGACTGCAGCCGTCCAGCTCCTTTGCACCATCTTGCTTGGTGTTAAAGATTAAAGACCATGGATTGTCACTCCCTTAGTGGCACCGGTTTCAAAGGTACCTTCTTACCTTCCACCTTCTGAAGAAGGAGCAAGCTGGATCAAACACCATAAGTAGAACTGTGCAGCCACAGTTCCTCTCCCTCAACAGAGACCGCATTTGGTTGAGTTCCTCTCCCTCAGCAGAGACCACATTTGAAAGGGCTTGGTAATACCAAGGCCCTGTGCAAATTCAAGGGAGGGGAATTATTGTTTATTCCTTATTTTGTAAAACTGGTTTAATTTTGGTGGGCAGTGGAAGAATGTATGCACATATGTTCATCAACCACACCTCAACAAGCACCCAGAGCATATTAGAATGCAAACACTCTCATGCAAGAATACTCCCAAAGAATAATGCTAATGCTGCCTCTTTAATTTTTTCAGACCCTGCACACCCTGCAAAAAACATCCTACCTGAGTAGAGGCATGATTATCACTTTGTAAAATTTCAGAGTCTCAAGACATGAGGATCGAGGGACTGTGTTTTCATTTGTTTCTTTGCAAAACTGCCATCCCCAGCTGAAAAACCTGATTATCCTTGTAAATAGAGAATTCAGTTTTTCACTTTGGAGGAAGCGCAGTTACGCTACCAACCATGCACCCCACTAGGGCTGAATCAATTTTTCAGAGCAGCTAAAGCTACTATGTGTAATTCATCCAATACAGAAAGTGGGACCTTCTGGTCAACTCCCCACCCCCACCTCAACCCCAACCCCCAACTCCTCAAACAGAGGTTTCCAGTTGATTATGCCCTGATTAGAGTCGGGAAAGAAGCAAGCCAAGTATATAGGATTCCCACTGTCCCCCCCTCCTCTGCTCCCAGCCAGGGTCAGGCTGAGAGGGATCTCAGTGAACATGTGAACAATCAAGCCCTGTTTACTATGGATGTTTAGTTTTCTTTTCTCAAAATCAAAACAGAGTTTAGTAGGCAGCACATTTCATACATGCCCCTTGATCAATGGAATGATCTGTCAGAAGCCATTAGAGCCCCCATTAGCTTGAATGCATTCAAAGCTAAACTATTGGATCACTTAAGAGCCACAGTGATTGTTTTTAATATACTGTACATTGATTTCTCCCTGTGAGCAGCAACATAAGTTTGAAACTAACTGTGTATGACTGAGGCTTCATTTGCTGTCTCCAGGCCTCTGTGAGAAGCGCGGTTTCACTTGGATCAGAAATGTCTGTGTATAGTTTTTAAGGAGATGCAGACCCTGTTAGATTTCCCGAGGTTTAGACTGGGTTGGCTTGATTTTTCCTGAGTTTTCTCCTCTTTCTTTGGGCCTGTTAAGTGAGCCATGCATGCAGAATGGGAGAGGCAGCTCTGCCAAGGACCAGAGTGAAAGGCGGTGGGGGAAATTTTTCTGAAAGCATGAAGCCCAGCGGAGGCCAAAATCAAAGTGAGTTTGACAGCCTTGGGCCAGCAGAACTCTTAGGCCAGCGCAGAGCAGCAGAGGAGCGTGGCCATGGCAGGGACATCCTCCCAGGGGCCCAGCTGGGAGAGCCAGGTGAGGAAGCAGGCCAAGGCCGCCATATTGCCGGCTCTCAGTTGTACTGAGTCTCCTTCCCAGCCTCAGCCAAAGCAGATTCGTTTACTAAACATTTGTGGATTCTTCCAGAATACCAGACTCTGTGCTAGGGATACAAAGTCCCTGTCCTCAAAGTTCTGTTCTTAACCAGCATTTCTGGTTTGGGCCCCTTGCTCATTTTAATACAGAGCCTAAGAATAGAAAAGCAGTTTGGCCAAAGAAGCAATAGTTGCCACATTTTAAAAGACATGTTCCCAAAGAGAAATTACCATACATGACCCAAAGTTGTACAGATGAGCAACTGAAGCCCAGATGGGAGAAGGTAAGTTATTTAAGGTGGATTTCAGAAATTGGATTTCAGGGTTCTGATGTGGATTGAGATTGGAGAAGGATGTGAACATTCCTGGTCCCACCTTCCCAAACAAACCTAAAGTAGATCAGAGAGAAAGGTGGTTCCAGGTTGCTTATCAGAACAGAACAGCCTACCCCTTTCATTCCAGCCCCAAAAGGAGAGATTTTATTAGTCTAGAAAACAGTGCATGTTTCATTAATGCAAATTTTGATAATTTTTTAAATCCCCAAACAAACCATTGGAATTTATGGTGTTGCAGAATATTAAATTCATTTAGAGGCCAAGATTCAAAATTTAGAACACCAGCAAGTCAAGCAAAGGTCACAATTGTGAAATTTAGGGGCAGGGGTCAGCAAACAATAGCCCATGGCCAAATCCAACCCACCAACTGTTTTTGTGAAATAAAGTTTTATTGGAACACAGACTTATCTGTTCACTTATTATTTTGTCTTCCTTCACACTACAATGGCAGGGTTGAGTAGTTGCACAGCGACCCTGGCTTGCAAAGCCTCAAATATTTACTGCCTGGTCCTTTACAGACAAGGTTTACCAACCCCTAGCCTGACCTAGCTCAGGAGATTACTGTATCAACTGAGATCCTGCACGGAAGTGATTAACTCATGGCTAGTACTTAGTGATCACGCAATACATATAAATTATAATGATGATAAATATTTTTTTTAATATGAATTCATTTTTTTTTTAACATGGGCAGGCACCGGGAATCGAACCCCGGTCCTCTGGCATGGCAGGCGAGCATTCTTGCATGCTGAGCCACCGTGGCCCGCCCAATGATAAATATTTTAATACTAAGTCTCCTCTCTCTTGAAAAACATGGGTAAAAGCATTTGAGACCAACACAATTAAAGAGCAAAATAGAATCAGGAGCAAAGCCTAAGGCTGTTCCTAAATTAAAGAAGCCTGAGTTACCATCCCAAGATGGTAGGGCTGTCCCCACTGGTTTTCAGTTGCAGACATCTGGTCTAACCCTCTCAACAGAGAGCAGGTGTGGAAAGAAGCCAGGCCCACTGAAGACTGATCTTCCCCATAGAAGTGCCAAAAGGCCATGCCAAGAACCCTTTCTGAGTGCTCCTGAGCCTTTCTGGTCTTTTAAACAGTGTTCAGATTTTTCTCATGCCTCGTTTGGGGAGGTGGTGACCTGGTCTATGATTTCTTATTTTGGGGGATGAGCAGAGAAGGATGTCCATGATTTTAAACTCACAGGGTTGCACCGCTGACTGTGTCATTATAAGGGCTGCTTCTTCCTCTGTAGTTGATTTATGACCCAGAAGCCTCTAACTCTTAGATTTCCTGTTAAGGAATTCAAATGCCTTATTGACATATAGACATTATAACTGTAGCTAAGAATCCCAGAGTGAGATGGTTGCCAAGCGAGTCCAGCTTTCTGTTTATTCTCCACCCCATGGTGCGCTGCTCATTCTTTTACCCTCCTCAAAGCCTCTGTGCCCTGCCTCTGCTGTTCCAGCTCTCTGGGAGAACCTTCGACCTTTCCCCCCACACTGCTTTTCTCGCCACCTGAAAACTTGGATCACGTGTAAGCCATTCCATGTTGATCATTTTTATTTGTTCTGTTACCAGAATATTTATGAAAACTAATTTACCTGTCAGATTTGGTTTCCATATTGGACTATAAATTACTACAGTTCAGGGTGCACAGAGTCAAATCTTTATTTCCATTTTTTACGTTTCACAATACACAGAATAACATTACATATCCCCAAATCATATTTATTAGCTATGAAAATAACTAACCTTCTCTAAAAATAGGTGCCCAGTAAATGTTTACTAGCTGATTGCTGGAACAGACTTAATCAGGTCATCACCATCGCTGTTTTCAAGCCTGCCCTAGTCCCCCTTTCCCCTTGGATTTTCTGATCATAGCCTACAAGGCTGTTTGAAATCTACCCCTAATCGCTCTCTCTCTCCAACTTCACCTCCACAAACTTACTTCTTGTCTTGTTCCATCCACACCCAACTGTTCACCATGTCCTGAATTCCTTCATGACTCTGGTATGTATCTTAGGTGAGTTCACCAGGACCACATTGGAACTGTAGCAGCAGGCAAGAAGACAAAGCTGACAACAGGTGGCACTGGGGAGATTTGGTCAGCGAAGTCAGGGTCTGAAAGGGGCATAGCGCACTTGATCAAGGACCCACTGATTTGATAGCCACGCCAGTCTGAATTGGTGGTTGGGACTTGGAGGCAAAGGTCTACAGGAGCTCTTTGTTTTATTCAAGACTAAAGGGGACAGAGGAAGCCTAGCCAAGCTGCATGGCATCTAGTGTAGGAATCTGGGCCCAGCACAGCGCCAGAGAGCACAATCACCAAAGACAGACTGGCTTGACCAATGGAAGTTGAGGGGAAGGTGAAGAGGTCTGTGGACCCAGACTTGGGGTGCTGGACTCAGGTTGGTAAAACTAATTTCAGATCCTACAGGCCAGGGCTTATGTGGCTGCCAACACAGTCACGTCATAACATAGACAAGGAATTCAAGGGAATTCAGTTGCGTGTGCCGAGCATACCCACACAAGCAGAAGGACAAAACAGCATAATGGTTCCTCCAGATATTGCACTCAGTGAGTTCACAGCCTGGAGTGCCAAGCGATGGGAGATGAGAATAACCTCAGTTCCCTCTTTGGGGAAGTTGCCATGTGACATCTAAACACAGTCGAGGTACTTGACCTAGTGCTCAGCTGAAGAAACAACAACCTGTTCCAGCACCAGAAGAAAAACTGGCCAGACATCTCACTCAAGATGATATACAGATGGCAAATAAGCACATGAAAAGATGTTCAACGTCATTACCTTTAGCTATTAAGGAAATGCAAATAAAACCACAGGGAGCTATCAATACCCATCTACCCAAATGGTTAAAAAAAGAAAAAAGAAAGAAAGAATGTTAACACTAAATGCTGCCAAAGATGCACAGAAACTGGGTCAGTTATTCATTGCTGGTGGGAAACTAAAATAGTAGAGCTCCTCTGGAAAATAGTTCGGCAGATTTTTATAAAAACTAAACATGTGCTCACCATATGACCAAGCAATTGCATCCTTAGGCATTTATCCCAGAGTTATGAAAACTTAGGTTCACACAAAACCTGCACATGAATGTCCATAGCAATTTTATTCATAATAGCCCCAAATTGAAAACAGCCCAAATGTCCTTCATTTGGTGAATGGGTAAACAAACTTTGGAATATCCATACCATGGAATACTACTCAGCAATAAAAAAGGAATTAATTATTGATACATGCAACAACTTGGATGGATTGCACAAAGGAATTACACTGAGCAGGAAAAAAAATAATTCCGAATGATGACATTCTGTAGGAGTCCATATATATATATAACTTTCTTGAATATAAGATTAGATTAGTGGTTGCCAGGGGTTAGGGGTGGGAGGGAAGGGTGGGAATTGCTTAAAGAGATAGCACAAGGGAGTCTTGCGATGATGGAATAGTTGTGTGTCTTGGTTGTGGTGGTGGTTATACATGATAAGTGTCTACACATGATAAAACTATGTAGACTACACACACACACACAGACACATACACACACGGGTGTGTGTAAAACTGGTAGAATCTGAATAAAACATTGTACCAATGTCGATTTCCTGGTTTTGATATTATAGGGATATAAGATGTTTCCTTTGGGGGAAACTGGGTGAAGAGTGCATGGGACCACACTGTATTTTTTTCTTTTTTCACCTTCCTGTGAACCTTTGATTGTTCCAAAATAAAAAGTAAAAATTAAAAAAAAAAAAATCTGACCAGGCTGGACTAAATAAAATAAAAGACTGTGTGCTGGCTTCCAACATGGCCCCACTCTGGGGGATTCTTACGAGTAACTTCAACTGTCCCTGATTTCCGCCTCATGCACGGACCCCCGGTAGGTGGGGCTCCACTTCCTGCAGCACAAATGCTCCCTGTGCTCACACTCTAGGACAGCACCCATCCAGAGCTGCTGCCACATCCTCCTATGTCCTGCCAGGAGGAGACCCATCTCCCCACTCACTGAGATGAAACTCTTACATAGAAGGTAGGGTGGTTGGTCACAGCCACCTTTGGCTGTCTGAAGCTCCCTTTGAACCATATGTTGGGGAAGCACTGTCCCAGGCTATTTTCCCGAGTGTCCTCAAACTAGGGACAGAAACAATAACCTCCCATGTATTGAGAGTTCACGATGCACCATGCCCTGTTCTAAGAACTTCACGTAAACTATCTCACATACTTTTCACAACAACCCTATAGGTAGCTACTATTTTTAGTCCCATTTACCAGGTGGAGAAACTTAAGCCCAGAGAGGCTAAGTAATTTGCCCCAGGACACACAGTTAGAAGTTCTCAGAGCCGGGATTCAAGCTCCAGCCCCCCAACACTGTCTCCCCCAGCTTGACCTTGGCAACATTTCCAATCCCATCCAAGTTATTGACTCCACCAAACACAGAAGAGGCCAGAGCTGGTAAAGACAAGAGACAGAGTTGCTTCAGCCATGACCACTTGAGCGCCCTGCCCTATGCTAGATGCTTGGGCTTTGGGGTAAATCATTCCCAGATTCCACCCCAGCAGATCCCACTGCACACACCACATGCCCAAACCCACACACTGCACTGTGACCAGGGGCGACCTTCTGAAACCCTCGGTGCCCCAGGTTCCCTTCTGCAAAATGGGGCTACTAATGTGGAATGAAGGGTTAAAAGAGAAAATACCCAAAGCTCTTAGCACAGTGCGAGGCTCGTAGTAATTGCTCAAAAATATTAGCTATTATTGCTGAATGAGAAACCTGGCTTTTAAATTTTCTTTGCTTTTTAGTGCCAGGCAGTAACTTGGGGGGAGAGGGGAGCTTATTTATGAACAGGATTGTATGAAAGAGAGCAATTTCTGGTCCCTAATGAAAAACAAAAGCAACATCTCAGGAGTCCAGCTGTTTGCAAATAGTCCATGCGTCCTTTACTTGGAGGCAATGTAATTAAAGTGTCCCCTCTGAAACAGAGGTGGTGATGGAACTCGAGGAGGGGGCAGCTTTCAAGCATTGTGTCTACGTGCAAAGGGGTATCTTGGGGAGAACAATTTACAAGGATGGCAGTAGTAAACTGATAGTTAAACTATTTTAGAATCTCCTGGGATAGGATTTTGAAATTGACTGATAACCTCACCCTTCCAAAATTTAAAAAGAATGTTTAAAATAATTTTGCTCAACTTAATAGAAAATTGGAGGAAACTTATATTTTTGCTTCTTCCTCTTTGTTCTCATCTCCTATGACCCTCTCTATGCCCCTCCTAGCCTCCATCCTCAGGCTCTCTGCCTCAGCCACTCTGGCCTCCCTGTGCCCACCTCAGGGCCTTTGCACGTCCTCTTTGCTTTACCTGGAACTCTCTTCTCCCAGATACCAAGCAGCTTACTCACTCACCTCTTTCAAAGTCCTTACTGAGCCGTCGTCACCTTCAAAGTGAGACCTTTCTTGACCACATTATATATCATCAAGCATTTTCAGCTTGAGTCCAAAATAACACTTTTTTAAAAATAACAGCTTTATTGAAATAAAATTCACATACCTTAACCAAGACAACAGTTTCAAGGTTGACCTCTTTCTTTATGTCATCTAGTTTTATGGGCTGTATTTTGTGGATTCTAAAATGTATATATTTTTTTAAACTTTAATGTCTGTGACTTCAGGATGCATCTAAAGTGGTGGCATGTCATTGTTTAATTGGGAGGGTCTTATTTTTTTTCTTTCTTAGTAATATAATGGAGGGCATCTTTGAACAGATGAAATATGGTACCTAAAGTTTCCATGGGCATTCTCTTCTGAAGATCACAAAGAACAGGTTTCAACTGGACTGTTGATGAAGATGTAAAGTACATTCTTAAATTACAATAAAAAGAGATTCATTAGGGGTGAGATAACATCTTCGGGGGGGGCATGCAAGTCTGCAGTTGCTTCTATGTTTATGTGTTTTGGAGGTTGGGAAATTTTTGCCTAATTGATAATAATTCCTGCCATTCTTTTTAGAATTTTTCTCCTTCTCTAATGCTTACTGGGGACTTCTTTTTCTTTTGAGAATGTTAGAAACAATAATAATGAAAGAAGCTTCACAGCGACTCCGTCTTTGAAAACTGATATCAAGGTGAATGTTGAGAAATGTGGGGCTTGCTGGGCTGCCACAGGCACTTTGCATTTCAACAAGTTGTGACTTTGATTTCAGAATCTGACTTGATGGGTAATATATCCAAAGCAGGAGATGATATATATACTGTTTCCATCAGAAATATCAAGCTCTTTGTGTGATATGTTTATTTCTCTGAGTGGTTATATATTTAATAAATAATGTGTTTCGGTGGGTATTATTTTTCATTTCAGTGTTTAATCCCTCCTCAATATGTCTCAGATTTAGGGTTGAGTGGCACCTCATAAATTATGAGCTGTTATTAGCTGCTTTCTCATTGCATCTTAATTATTAGGCTGAAAAGAGAGGGCAGACTTTTATAAGCATTCATATTTTCTGTTTACAAGGCTTTTACTGACGTCTAATAAATTTAATTACCTCTAATAAGAAGAGGAAATGAAGTTCTATTTAGCAAATTCATAGCTTTGAAATGCATCTTGTAGCTTTATAAGCATGGCAAAGTCCAGGAAGGTGAAAGCCATTTAAGGAGCTGTTGCTGGGTTAAACTAACTGCAAAACTGTTAAATTATTTTTGTTTCCATTTTATTGCTTAACCTCCAGGGTAAACTTCAGGCTACCTGATAAAGCAGCCATTCAGGAACTTTAAACTTCACATGTTTTGCCCCATTGGGAAGAAGCGGGCTTCTGTATTAAAGATACATTTTTCAAACATAATTTTAAATTTGGAAATTGATTGTGTCATGACCTACTTATTTCCAAGAGCTGTTCATTCCCAACTCCTTTGTTTTGCGCATAGTATAAATCTATTGTTCTTTCAGGCAGCCTCCCAGCCGGTGGGGAGCAGAAGGGCAGGAATCAACACAGGCAACCTAGCTCCTTCTGCCCGCACCATGGCCCAGTGCATCCCATCCACAATTCCCTGGACTCTGGGCTTCACATTAGCGGGTCACTCGCTTCCTATAGCGGTGAGGAGTTAGAGGTGGCTGTGGCCTGGCTTATAAAGATTGGGCTTGGCGAAAGAGGCATCCCATAGCTTATTTAAAGGTTTATTTTACAGGGCATCCAATGGTGAATTTGTATTTTTTTTTTTCTTAGTCCGATACCTTTCCAAGCAATAGTTTTTAAACATCTGGATTTCCATCGATTGAAGTATATTGGTAGACAGAACTTTGGAAAGACCCTACTACTTGGTGATAATGTTTCCTTGTTCTGGTCCTTCTTCAAAACTTAAAAACAATCCCGGTGTTAACTGGAAGGTCTTGCAGATGAATAGGCATCTCTTGAAGTTGTCTCCAGGGCCTGGACCCCCTCTTGCTGTGACATAGCCACACTGCTCTCAAGAGGTGCCTGGGGCTTGTCCTTAACTTCTTGATCCTTGTGAAGGATAATTCCATGAGTCAGCTTGGCTAGGTTATGGTGTCCAGTAATCTGGGCAAATGTGGCCTAGCTGTAGGGTAGTGGACGTGTGTGGTGGGTAGGATCAGGGTCTGCAATCAGTTGGGTTTAAGTAAAGGAGAGGGCCCTCCGTGATGGGACTGGGCCTCATTCCATCAGTTGGAAGTCTTACATTCCAGAGATCCCATCCGAAGGAATTCTGCCTCAAGACTACACCCTCTGCTACTTCCTGTGTTTCCAGTCTAAGGAGTTCAGACTCATGACTTCAACATGACTTGTTCCAGAAGTTCCAGCCTCAGGCCTGCCCTATGGAATGGGGACTCACCAGCCCCCACAACCTCATGAGTTAATTCCTTGTAATCAATCTCTTTATATATGCTGTTGGTTCTGTTTCTCAGGAGAAGCCTGACTGATCCATTCCTCACAGCACATGCCCCATCAGTGGAGTTTGCATCCTCATGATGGCCTCAGAAGCCCACCCTTCCTCTATTCACAGGCCCCTTATTTCTGTTTCTCACAGTCTTCACTGAGGCAAGGGCAACGGCCTCCTGCTTGGACTTGCTGCCCCCATCCTTGGCCCTTCTGGGCTGTTATCCACAGAAGGAGCCAGAAGGAGCTTCCTAAAAAATAAACAGATTGCCCCATACCCCATGTCAGGACCCACATTTCCTGGTCTCCTCGCATAGCTCTGTGCCCTCCCCCAACCCTGCAACCCTGCCAGGCCTCTCTGGTTCCAACCACACAACGCTTTTGTTTCCCAAGTACATCCGGACACCCAGTCAATGCCGGGGACTAAGCAGCTGCCTTTAATGGCTTTGCCAAATTGGTTTCAGTGGAGGGATTGGAGTGAAGACTTGATGGCAATGGGTTTAAGAGTAAAAGCAGAATGGACACAGTGAGTAGGCCATCTTATTGCTTCACATAACCTGTTTTAGAAAGGAAGAATAAGAGAGGGTGTGGTGACTTGGACATGGGATGGCAGGGTTATGGAACGGTATTTTCCAGCATATTTTATGTGCTTATTGGCCCTGTGAATTTCTTCTTTTGAGGATTTCCTGTTCATTTAAAAGAATATTGAGTCCTTTTTTTTAAAAAAAAATGAATTTGGGGGAGCTATTTGTATATTTTGAATATTATCTGTTCTGTGTATCACAGATATTGTCTTTCAAACTATCATTTGTCTCTTAATTTTTGTTAATGGTATCTTCTGTCTCATAATGGTGTCTTTTATCATATATAAACTCTTGGATTTTTATTATGTTCTAATCTGTGAATATTTTCCATTATTGCTTCTTATTCTATAAGCTCTCGCCATTTAAAATTACCCTTTTCTTCTAGTACTTTTTTAAGTTTTATGTTTTTACTTTCAGATCTTTAACCCATCTCAGATTTATTTTGTTGATTGATACGAGGAAAGATTTTGGCTCTTCCCCTCCCAAATGTTTCCAATTGCCTTAACACAGTTGATGGACAATTAATGTTTCCAAAATATTAATTTCAAAACATTTGAAATCCACCCTTTTCATATCCTGAATCCTAATTTTTAAAGGGTCATCATCTTGAGCATATTTAGAAATATGAAAGAAGGATCCATTATATAGTATGAAACTGAAGAATTTAGGAGCACTCAAAGAATGCTAGAAGAAGTCTTGATTATGGAAGTTGGGAGGGAAATAGGCCAGAGAATAGATACTCATTTGGAATGGAGTCTGGAGGGTGAGGATGGCTGTCTGCTCAGGTAATGTGTAGGGGAAATGACACAAGGTGGGGGAGTTTGCATCTGAAAACTTCCGTTTTCTCGGTGAAGGAGTAGGGAACCATTTACTGAGAGCAGCAATAGAGTAGGACATTTGTAGAAAATAATTAAAATTTGTAGACATTTATAGAAAGTAATTAAGGCAAGATGGAGGAGTGTCCAGAATTAAGGCAAGATAAAGGAGTGTCCAGAAGATAAGGGCCCATCTTTGAGTTCCCTAGGAAAGCTGAGACTGCACAGCAATGATTAACAAAGGTTGAATGAAGACAGGGTGTTTCAAATACATCTATAATCCAAGTACTTCCCTTCATGTTCATGTGTGTATGGCTACCATACTAATCCAAGCCACCATCTCGAGTGAATTATTGCAAATAGCTCCACATGGGTAGGGATTTGTGTCTGATTTGTTCACTGATTTATCTCTGATACCTAGAACAGTGCCTGGCCCATAGGAGGCACTCAATTGGTATTTAATGAATGAATGTTAGGAAGCTTGTTTGCAATGGAATGAAGGTTCCAGAGGACACAGTAGAATGAACTGAGAGAGAAACTGGAAGCCAAGAAGGAAGTACAAGGCATATGGAATGCAAGAATAGACTGGGAAACGTGAAGATGAGAGGCATGTGGAGACTAGCTAGCCTCTATGTCTGGACATGAGAAGTTTGAGCCCAGGTACTATCAGTGGCCTGAAGAGCTAGAAATGTGTTGCCCTAGCTCAGCTTTTGCTCAAGATTCCAATTTAAGGCTGCTGGGCAGAGGTTCTGGTATCTTTTCAAGTGGAAGAGACAGAGACTTGCTGGCTCTAAGAGCTGTTATCCTCTCTGGGTCACCAGTGGATCCTTAGAGCTTGGCTGCCTTGGACGATACACAAGTAATTAGATACCTTTGGTGGCAGGAAGTGATTTAGAGTCCTGAAAAAGCTTTTGCCTAGCTGGTTGAAGGAAGAGGATTGGCTACTGCTGAAGACTATGCACCACCATATAATAATATAGTGAGACTGCACTTCCCAGCCATGTGGGACCATGTGGTAAGTTCTGGCCAAAGAGTTTTGAGCAGAAGTGTGTGTCACATCCAAGCCAAAGCATTTAGTTGCTGTTGCAAGACCATTCTGACATTGTTTTCCCTCTAGCATGTGCTTCTCTATCAGCTGGAGAATGGGCAGAGTGTTTCAACAACGACCCAGGATAGACATGAAGCATAAGCAAAAAATGTGAGTGGGGGGGTGCTTGTTACCCAGCATAACCTAGCATATCCCAATTAACACACCTTCTGTTCTAATCTGAAAAGGATGGGGGATCTACTTCACAACTACCCAATTTCTTCTTGACCCATTCATTACCAAGTTAGAATGAAGCCATGGCCATCACTGTCCTTATGGTTGGAGAAATGCATTTGGTTTGGTTGTAGGTATAAAAGCAGCTCTTGCCAAAGTTATAACATGGATGAATTCAGTCTTTCATACCTCTTCTTCCTGAGTCTTATACCCTTTTCCAAATGCCCCTCAATATGGTCCCTCTTCCCCACTAAAGTACTCTTTTGCACCAACAAGAGAGGGAAATCACCCAGAAATATTTGCTGTTTAAAAACAGGAAGAGTTTCACCCAAAGGTATACATTGCTGATGGCATAAGTTTAGAATTCAGTGAGAAAAATGTTTTGGGGTGGAACACCTCTTAAATGTAATCACACAGACAATAATTCCTCATGTAAAGGATGCCCCATCCTGGATCCACATGTATTCCTTGCAATGCGGTTTTGTTTACTGTGCTTGGAAGTAGGCCCCCTTGGATGGACTATTTAAATGAGAGCATGACTACCTGACTTTACCCAGAAGTCTCCCTGAAACACATAAAGCCCAACACTAAAACTCAGTCTCTTTATTGGAACTAAGCCTTTAATGGGGCCTGACACTGAGTGCCACATTCCGGAATGTTCTTAAAACTCTGCCAAGTGAAAGCTCTGTGCAGAATCCGAGGACCCACTTGGGCACTGTGAGGGCCACGTGTCATGTGGTAGGCCCAGGCTGAGGGTGTCTGATCAGCCAGGCTCTGTCAGATTCCATCTTCGTATGTGACATCCGTTGTGCTCTGGAAGTACTCCTTCTGGAGGCAGCTCCTGAGCAATATGTCTTTGGCTGTGGACACAGGATGCTGCTGCTTCCTGCCATCCCTGGGAGGTCCAAGGCATAAAGACTGGCCAGTGAAACTGGGGCTACAAGGCTAGATTTCCCCTGCTCTGGTCACTTATTTAATCACACATGGCTCTAGTTGCTTACTGCATTCTATTGGAAAGCTAATTACAGAATGTAGCAGCAGGTCTAAGGAGTGAGAAAGGTGTAGACTTGAATTCTGTAGCCACTATCGATTACAAGGACAGGCATCCCTCTCCACGTCCCCCTTCTCTAGAGTATTTGTGGCCAAGAGCCCTGCTGAGTCTGTATGGCTGTGGTCTCCTGGCCCCTTCACTCCATTCCACTTTGGATACCTCTTGCTTTGCTCCTGGGCACCTTCTGAAACTCTGGGACCCCATCCCCTGCAGCCACAAAGGAGAGCAATTATGAGGAAGCCACTTTCCTTCAGGTCCATGCCTGAAAAGGAAGCTAAAGGCCCATCTTTGAGTTCACTATGGAAGCTGAGACTGCACAGCAATGATTAGCAAAGGTTGAATGAAGACTTGATAGGAACTGCAGTGAACTATAATACCAAAAAGGAAAGCCTAGCACTGAAAGTCAGATTATCTTCACCTAGAAACCAGCAGTCCTTCCACTGTGCAAGGGAGGAGATACTTGCCACCTCTCTTGTAAGCACTCCCAGCTTGCTCCCATATTGCAGGAACTAGGTTGTCTCCTTGAAGATTGGACTATGTATTAGTCAGGGTTCTCTAGGGAAATGGAACACGTGGGAGATATCTGTAACTATTATGAATCTTTTATAAGAATTGGCTCACATGACTGTGGGGATGGGCAAGGCCAAATTCTGTATGGAAGGCTGCAGGTTGGGAACTCCAATGAAAGTTTTTGATGAATTCACAGGAGAAACTGGCTGACTGAAGCAGAAATGGAAATTCTCCTTTCTGCCTACTGAGATCATCACTTCACCTTTTAAAACCTTCAACTTATTGGACAAGATGTCTCTCATTAGTGAAGACAATCTCCTCAGTTGACTAGACATAATCAGCCATAGACATAGAAGTGATTTTTAGTATATTCCTAAAGTTGTACAACCATCACCACTATCTAACTTCAGAGTCTTTTCTTCACCCCCAAAAGAAACCCATTAGAAGCCACTTCTAATTTCTCCTTCTGTCCCCAGCCCCGGGCAACCACCAATCTACTTTCTACCTCAATGCATTTACCTATTCTGGACATTTCATATAAATGGAATCACATAATATATGGCTTTTTGTATATTTCTTTTCTCACTTAAGATAAAGTTTTCAGGATTCATCCATATTTTAGCACGAATCAGTACTTCATTCTTTTCTACGGCTGAATAATATCCCATAGTGTATTAACCAAGGTTCTCTACAGAAGCAGAACCAACAGGAGATATCTGTAAATATAAGATTTATAAAAGTGTCTATGCAACCACGGGGATGCAAGAGTCCAAAATCCATAGGGTCTAGCATCTCCAAAGAAGAGTCTTGAAGAATTCCACAGGAGAGGCTTGCAGGCTGAAGAAACTGAAAATTCTTTCTTCTCCCTTAAAAGTCTTCAACCGATTGGATAAAATCCAGCTGATTGGATGATCTCATTTGCGGGAGACACGCCCTTAGTCGATCCTAGGTGTAATCAGTCACAGATGTGATCAACTAACTCATGAAAGGCTCGTGATTCTGACAAAGCCCAACTCTGGGCCCCATGGAAAATTCACTCACAGAGTGAGCTGGAGTCCTCCCAGGATCCTCTGGGGAACCTCATCTGTCCCAGAGCAAAAAGGCCCCACAGGGGTCCTGGATACCTCTGGGCATGCTGGAATTGGGGTGATTTCCCTGGCCTGCTCAGGGAGGTCATCTTGATCTCCCTGTTTGGCCAAGATCCCAGACTTCTGACCACTGGGTTTAAGATCAGACTGTTGTTCTTTTCCCTCTCTGCTTCTGATTCTCTCCCCTCCTGGTCCACTTCCCTCTGCCAGCTCCCAACCAGCAGCCTAGGCATAGCCAGAGCTCCAGATGTACAATGAAAATAAGTGAAGTAAAGCCTTTAAAAGGAGAACCTGGTGTTTTTCAAGTGAAACTCTTAAATTCCTTGCCTTCTGGTTTGGCCCATAGATGTGCCTTCCAGTAGCTATCAGGCCAAGGAAGTCAGGGCAGGGGGTGGATGAAAAGGCACTTAGAATGGAGATGGACAAAATGATGCATGCACCACCTAATGAGACGGATTTGCCATGCTCCAGGCATCACCGGCATTCATTCCCAGGATGGATCACACAACTGATAAGTGGGAGATGAAACACTCTGCCTCCTTCTCATTTATTAGGACTTAGAGAAAGTGAATCTGATTTGGAGTTCTCTGGGGTCGATGTGGGCTTGATTCCTTTTTAGCTGGGGGGTGGAGGGTCTGGAAAGGTTAGCTTCCTTTCCCCAAAGCCGTTAACCAGTAAACTCGGGGACTCAGGAAGGGTGGGGGGCACCACAACATTAGGGAATGAAGTTTGCCATCTGACCCGGCTGGCCACGGAGGTTAAGGAGCTGGTGACAACTGATGATTTCTCAAGGGCGTTTTGTTTGCAGATGGCTTTCAAGTGATTTAGGCGGCTCGTTAGTGGATCAATACTTTTCTCAGGAGCCCCTGAAATCCCTGGCTCCTTGATGGTTGAGCCTCGGCATTATTTTTAATCAGCCCAATGGTAAAGGAGCCATCTTGTTATTGGTAACTACTATTTGAGGGCCTACTATGTGCCCGACATTGCACTAGATGTTTTGTGAGTTTGTAATATTAGTGTGATTCACTGTAGAGGAGGCAGCACTTCTCAGAGGGGTTAAGTGGTTGGCCATAGCTCAGTGCTTGTGAGCTCACATGACGTACTCAACTTCTTCAGTCTCAGTTTTCTCATCTGTCAAATGAGGCTACAGATTGCATGGGGTACTTCAAGTTTGAATGAGATAACACGTGCTCAGCCCTGGGCCTCAGTCTAGCATGTGGTCAGTATGTAATTAACAGCACCATGTAACTCCAAAGACTGTGTTCTTTCCAGAACCTTGAGAAAGGGAGGAAGAAATGAGGTTGGAATTTACAAGTATGTAGATGTCCCAGGAAGATGCACCGATGGTGTTATTTCTGGTTGAGTGTGGCTCAGATGAGGATCTACCTGGTCAGGATAACTCAGTGGTTAAGTCAGGAACCAAGCTGTGTGGGTTCAAATCCCAGCTCCACTACTCACCCGCTATCTGACCTTGGGCAAGTTTAATAACCATTCTGTGCCACCCGCTCCCCATCCATACCATGGAGATAATCAAGGACCTCCTCACAGATTGCTGAGAAGACCAGATGAGCTAACACATGCAAACGCTCAATGAATGCTCGTTATTATTACTGTCCTTTTGCAGGGCAGCCAATGGAATCATGCTCATTTCCTTTGCCAGATTCTTAAGAGGTCAGTAATTTAATTCATGGAGATAGAAGCTATTGCTGGAGCCCTATGTTTTTAGGGAAGAAGTTTTTATTTCACTAGATGTTGAACACAGGAGTCATTAAGGTAAGGAGAATAAGGATCTTTAGAAGGAGAGGAGGTAATGTAAGAGAGGAAAGTGCTGGATGGGGTCAGGAGATCTGGGTTCTCCTCTAGGTTCTGCCATAGATGGACTGGGAGACCCTGGGAATCAGTGACTTCATGCATAAAATGAGAGAGCTGCTAGAGTCCATCCACTTATTTAAACATTTACTTAACAAATATTTATTAGGCACCCATTTGTCAGGCACTAGGGATACACTGGACGAAAAGACGATTGTCCCTTCTCTTTTGGGGTTTACATTCTAGTCTGGAGTATAGAAAGCAGACAGCAAGCAAACCAACCAACCAACAAGGTAATTACGAAAGGGGAGAAGGGCCACCTCTGCCCACACATGGAGTGGGGGAGGGGGGATGGTCAGGGAAGGTCTCTCTGAGGAGGGGACATTTGGACTGATTCCTGCTGCCAGATCTGGTGAAGAACACTCCAGGCAGAGATCTGGGAGTAGCAAAGGACTTGGCATGTTAGAGGGAGAAAAAGGAGCCCAGGTTCCCCACCAGAGAACATGGTGGACAGAAGTATGAGTTGAAGCAGAGGGGAGTGGAGAGGTTGGCTGTGCAGAGGCCAGAGTTTGCTTTCTCTTGTAAAAACCATGGGGAGTCTTAGATGGGTGTTTAAGCGTGGAAGTGGCATGATCTGATTTTCACAGTGTGAAAAACATTCCAGCTGCTGAGTGGAGGGGAATAAAAACCCAAATGGGGAGAAGATTCCTGGAGCGGCCCGGGAGACCAGTGGACAGAGATGGAGATTCAAGACAGTTTGATGGGAGAGACAGCAGGGCTTGAAGCAGAGGCTAAGGGAAGGAGGGTAATCAAGAATCCAGGCCCTCAATTTGGGCCTGTAATTTTCAGGTTTACAGGGATAGGCTTCAGGAACAAATAAGCCCAGAATCTCAGTAGCTTAAAAAACAAAGTCTTATTTCTCAGTTGGGTCACATGTTAGCTGCGGGTCAATTGGGTTGCTTGGGGAGGGTCTTTTTCATTCCAGGAGCCAGCATGAAGGAGCAGCCCTATTTTGGACAGATTGGAAAAAGAAAAAGAAAAAAAAAAAATGCAAGCCAACTGTCAGGTACATGGCATGGCTCTTAAAGCTGCTGTACGTCACATTCACTCACACGCCATTGGCTTAAGCAAGTCACATGGCCAAGCCCATCGTCAAGGGGTGGGGCTTAGACTCCTCCCGCAGGAAGGCTCAGCGCAGCGTACGGGGATGTAGAAGGGGCGGTGCAGGTTTGGGAGTTGTACGGAAATCTACCAGGGGGCCTGAGATACCAGGTGAATAGCAGTGCCAGTTATCGAGATGGTAAAGAAAGGGATAGGGGCAGTGGGGGAAATCTTTGTGGGACAGCATCGATCACTGCCCCTTCCCCTCTTGTCACCTGAGTTCCCAGCAGGTGCTTCAATCAAATGTTAATTGAAGGAGTTGAGGACAAATGGGCCGGGGAGCGGAGCCCCGGAGCCCCGGGGTGGCGGTTCTGCATGGTTGACCGGTTTGGGGGGAGAGGGACGGGGTATTCTAGAGCCCATAGGACACCGGGTTAACTTTCCTCAAGAAAGAGGCGGGTAACACAAGCCCTTCCCCTTTGTCCCTACAGCTCATTTCAGTCTGGCCACCGATTCTTGGGGGTGAAGCAGGGCCCCCCTTCTTTGTTCTCTCTTCTCTACTCAGGCCTCAGGATCTCAAGGGCCTCTGGGAGGGACACGTGCTGGTTCCCTGTCTTCCTTTTCAGAGATCAAAAACCGGTTCCGTGGTTGAACAATGGCCCCACCATCTGCGATATGTTAACTGCATAATGGAATGTAACTCGAAGGGCTTTTAAAAACACGAAGAGAGATTTTATTGTAACTAATCGTGATGGATGGTGAGTGTGGTCACAGCAGGAACATAAATCTTTGTGCCAAGCCTCAGACTAAAAAGCTAACTCACTCCCTAGTTCAGAGAGCCTGGTCTTCAGCCGTAGGCAGGGTCACATGGTAACGGTCTGGAGCCCTCCTCCGCATTAGGAGGGCAGACACCCTCCTCCCGGGTCCCATCCAGCTCTTGGCTCCTCTCAAGAGCGGGGAAGTCACTTCAGTTCCCTCTTCTTGACTGATGGGCTTCCCCGTTGCATCCCCTCTTGGCTCTTGCGTGAGGTTAGGGAGGCAGGTTCACTGGGGAAGGGACTGGGCAGGGGCTGTGGAAGCTGACTCCTCTCCCATTCAATTAAAGAGAAGAATGAGTCGAAGATCAGGGCAAGCTCTCAACAGAAAGGTTCATGTGTAATAGCTGCTCTTATTAGCTATTTTCACTCCCACAAATGTGGTCAAGACTCTTCCTTGGTAGTTTATTAATCAGGTCAAGGCTTTATGGTCGTTGAGGAAGGGGCAAGAGTGCCGGACTCAGAGTTAGAGGCTCTGGACTCAAGAGTCAGCTCCACCCCTCTGTGACTCTGGACAAGATTCTTCTCTGGGCCTCAGTCTTCTCATCTGCCATCTGTTAAATGGGTATAATAATACCCAGGCTATTTATTATATCATTTGCTCCTCACATTAGCCCTTAGAAGGGTTAGTGTGGGGAGCAGATGAAACTACGTGTGCCTGAAAGTGCTTTGCAAAGGGTCCAATGGTTGTATTATTTTCAGTTTTCTGAGGTAGGTATGGATTGTTCCTTATTCTTAGATTTCTTCAGTAATTTCTATGGAATTTTGGAGATGTTAGACTCGATTTCTCAATCTTAAAACCACCCCTCCAGAGCTGTGTAAAATTCTGTTTGTACTAAGGACATCCTTGGAAATGAAAAAATATTTTTTTTAAGTGTTCTATAGAAAATTTTTAAAAAATAGTCTCTTAAAATTTAAACTGCAGGAATGCAATTTCATACATATATATTCAATCAACTCTACTAGTTATAGTGTTTGAATAGTCTATATTCTTGTTTAATATCCCTGAGTCCTTTTGTTTTAGGGATAGTGACTTAAATATAGCAATTTGTTTTTTTTACTCTGTCTGGGAATCTCTGAATAATAGAGTTGAGTTGACTTATTTATATGGGTATATTTAATAATTAACCATTTATACATTATAACATAAGATTTAGTATTCTACTCCTCTACCTCTTTTTTTTCCTATACAGATTATGTTTACTTTCTTCCTTTTTAAAAAACAAATATAATTTAGAAGGACATACCCCCCTTTTTTTTCTGTTAGTGGCAACCTTTAAGTTTCTCAAATGCATCCTTGATCATTTTTCTCTCTCATTATAAATCGGTATCTATCAAACTTTCCCATGTGTATAATGAAAAATGCCTTGATTTTGTCTTTTACCTCATTAAATTGATTTTCTGCAGTATCCAACTTGCTGTTCATATGATGGGTTTTAATTAATCAATTGTGTTTTTCTCTCCATTCACTATCCTCCTGAGCTCACATTGTGTCATCTTATGACTGTTTGCTCCGGTTTCTGGGTTTGATGTCTTCTTGAATATTGTTGAAAAGGTCAATCAGAGATGGCCTGACGCTGTCTGGTGCATGCAGCACGTCCGTCCAGCAGGAGAGTGTTTTCTCTTGTCCTTCGAGGGCCTCCTTGCCTCAGCCTTCAGGAGCTGCTGACATGTGAGGAGCCTTAGCTCTGCACTTAGCAAGAGGCCTGGTCACCCCGTCACCCCTCCACGCAGAGGCAGTTCCAGGGTGATTGTCCAGGTGCCTCCACTTACCTCCTAGGTAGGCTGCCCCCCAAAGAGGGATGGAAAACTGTGCCCTCTCCCCAGGCTTAAGGGTCATCCTTGTGAAGAGCAGTGGCTCTTTGATTGATAGGATGACAAAGACCAGCTCTGTATTGGCTCTTCATTGCCTTTGGGGAAAAAAATAAAATAAAACCATATAATGTCACTAAATCAATGATGGCCCCATCCCTAGACCCTGGGTATCTCTGATCTCATATAGAGAAAATAATCACTGGTTTCTTTCAGTGATGAGTTTGATTTTTTTTTCCCTAAAGTATGTTAGTAGATGCATCAACTTTCATTCTTGCAATTGATTCATCAACAATAATTATGGTTGTGTATAAAGATTCGATCTATGGTGCTGAGTACACAGTGGTCTCACATTAACATAAAACTGGAAACAGCTTAGAGGGCCAAGAATAAAGGGTTGACTGATTCAACCTTGAATATATAGCCCTTAACAATAATTCAGGAATTTGAAAAAGAGAAAGAGGGAGAAAGAGAAATAGCTGGATAAATAATACACCAATATATTAATCTCCAGATGAAATAATTATAGAGATTTAAAACTGTTTATTCTTTTGGCTTTCCTGATTTTTTTCTGCTTTTGTGAATTTGTTTACGTTCTCTTCAGTGCACATATTCTACCTTTGTATTATGGAAAAAAAGGTATTTTAAAGAATCAGTTCATTGGACTTCATCTCCGTATTAGATGGTTTTGCTGTTGTTTTCTTTTTGTCCTCTAAAAGGACAATATAAGAAGAATGAGAAAAGGCCAGGCTTTCTGGACTTGCTATTAACCGGAAATCGTATTGATAGTTATTATAATCCTGCTACACTGAAAGATTCTAAAATAACTTCTGAATTAACAAAAAAAAAAAAGAAATTTTATTTCCATGTAATAAATTTTAAATTTTGTTAATTTTAATGCTCTGGAAGCTTGCGAGCCCACTGTATATGTTAGATTTAAAAATTCATGGAGTCCTTGAACCAGAAGAGACCTCAGGGCTGTGGGGGGCTAGAACTGGCTCTAGAAGGCTTGAAGCTTCTTTTCCCAACCACACATTCAATAATGTCAGATTGGTAGCTTGAAATCGGCCATGGCGGGAGTATTTACACCATGGAAATTGGCAAATCATGGTGCCTTGCTCCAACAGCCAGTTGTTAAACATTTACCAGCATATCATAGCTTCAAGGGGGATCTAATCCACGAAGAAACCGGGGCTGGGGGAGGTGAAGCATCTACCCAGGGTCACACAGCAGCTTGAGGACTGAGTGGGCTGGAGAGCCAGGCCACCCAGCTCACCCACAAGGGTGATACTAAAAATAGCACAACTCACTTCTCCCCGGTGCTAAAAGAAGTGTGCTCATTGTGTTTAGGAGCAGGGAAAAAAAATCTCCATTTCTAGAGTCTAAAGAAAAACGAGCAGGGTACTCATAACCATTATTTTGCTTTTTGTGGATACACACGGAGATTTAGTGTGATAAGTAAAGACAATTAATCTACCTGTGAAACTAAACATTTATCAGATAATTGTAAAAAGCAAATGAACAAAAAACATGTAAATCCCTGTATTAGACAACCCAATTTTCTGACCATTTGTGCAATGATTTGGTAATTAAATTGCTGCTAAAACAATATTTATTTTTCACCTTAAAATCAGCCCAATAACAATCGACAATCAATGCAATGTTGCCTGGAGGCATCTCCTGCTTCAAATTTGCTTCACAAATCTGCTGCAGGTAATTTATACCCGGTCAATAAGACATGTTTCAAAAGCTACTTTTCCCTCCCAACAGGCAGCCCTGGTCTAATTTACAATTGGATAAGAACCGGCAAACTATACACACCTGAGTTAAATGTAATTTGTAATAGGATTTTTTTTTTTTTTTGGCAGTAGTGAAAGATTTGATTCCATCTGTTCAGTATGCAAGTAATCTTTGGCTATTTCTGGGATGATAACTGGAAAACATAAATTGCTTTTGTTTCCCTTTCAGGCATAATATTTTGTGGTTGTTATTTGTGGGAGGGGAACCTTCAGGGACAGTGAACATCATAATTGCCGTCTCCAGTATACTTTACAGAGCTGGTAAGTAATAAGTTAGGGGAGGATTATTATTGTTTGGATTTATTTTTTTTAAGGAAAGGAGCTCTTCATTCCAACACAGATCTTTCCCTTGTTCCCTAATATTTTGGAGGAGGTAAAAGCAAAGCAATAGCTGTCAAGTTTTGACTGAACGAAAGACTTACAAATTAATCCCAGGGCTTGAAATCTCCACAAAGGTTGAAATCCATAATTAGTGTTGGAAACTGTAATTAGCTTTCTAGGAGGCCGCCCCGCAGTTGGAGTTCACCTCTCGCCGTGGCTGGAGCCCATCGTGAGAAATGTCCTCTAGGAAGTGGGTCTCTCAGCACTCCCCCCTCCATTTCCTTCTGCCAGCTACCCATTTGATTGGTTAAGTAGTTTGGACTGCACAATCCTCTTTTTCTTTTGGATTGATGTGTTTATTACTTTTTGTGACAGTGGCTCCCAAGGCAGATGTTCAATAAAGGGAAAAAAAAAATCTGATACTAGACCCAAACCAAGAGAGAAGCGGTGGAGATTGCAGAAAATTGGGAAAGTTATCATAAGCACGGAGCTGTTATTGGAGATTTTGCTCCCAGCATTTGTAGCAGTTGTGTTATTTACTTTTCTGCAGACAGAAGGCAAGTGGGGACTTATTGAACGCCGAGTTTCCCAATTTCTAAATTGCACGCGTTCTGTGCATGTCATGGCTGCCACTTATCACAGGGAGGGCTAAATGGAAGTTTCTCTCTCTCTCTCTCTCTGAGCTTTTCAGGCTTGGGCATCACCTTGCTACATCCTGGCCCCTTCTGCAGCTCTGGCTGGGCATCACCTTGCTACGTCCTGGCCCCCTCTGCAGCTCTGGCAGGCCCTAGCTCTCCTCTTTCCTGCATCTCCTCTGCCCTTGCCCTTGTCCACCTCCAGCTCACCCCCCTGCCCACTGAGGTTACCTGCTCACCTGCTGGGGACCTGGTGACAAATCCATGCAAATCCAGCCCTCTGAAGGCCTGTTCTCGCTCTGGCTCCACTCCACCATAGCACATTGAAGCAGATACCTTCTAGAGACTATGCCTTAAATCAACATTTCCCCCTAAATGGGCTTTGAGGAACTCCAGGTTTCCAAAATGCTCTGGGTCCGTTGGTTAGATGTATTAGATTAGTAGCTCCCTCTCTCAGCATTTCCTAAGCTATATTAGTTGACCAAAGCTCTGAGAAGGCCCAAAGTAAGAAAAAGCCCTTAATTTTGTTTTTCACTAGATTTTTCTCAAACTTACCCTGCCATTGAGTCCATCGTTCTATGTGGATTTATAGAATGTGCCATGGGGCAGGCCTCGTGCTAGGTTTTTGGTATACAATGTGTGGAAGAAAGCAGCATGGTCCCTCCATTCTCTTAGGAAACCCTCCTGACCCCACAATATCGATTCGCATGGACTCCTGTTCCACAGGCTCACTTTGAGGAGCATCTCCTTAAGTCCAAGGAGTGGCTTAAATGGGGCGCATTTGAGGCACAGGACTAGCTCATAAATCTCACACTCTGAGGGCTGGACGGCTGCGTGCCTTGAAAATCACACCTTCAGGAAGTGGCTTTCTTGGTTTATCCAAGGACCTGGCCTGAGAGGGAACGTAGTCTGCCATGTTACACACTGGAAGCCCCGGGTGATGGATGTGTCAGGACTACCAAAACCCAAAACCTCCTCCCCTCCAAGCTGCCGGCCTACCCGGTGCGCTCCGGCTTCCTCCTTGAGAAGGGACCGAGCGTGTTCCCTCCTGGTGAGCTGGGCGGACAGCCCCACGGGCTCAGTCTGACCCGCTTCGGGAGTTCATCACAAAGTGGACGAGGCCTTGGCAATGCAGAGCAGAGGCCTGTGCCTCTTCCCCCGAGAACACGCAATAAGTTAAAAATTCAGCTTCAGGAAAGGAGGTTAAGACACCACAAACCACGGGGGCTATTGATGACTCCACTGTTCGTGCTTGGCAGACTGAAACCACAGTCAATCCTGCTTCTTCTTTTTCTCCCCAAAGTGGCACTGCCACTGGAGGGAGGGATCCGAGGGGAAGTCATGCATGCGGGCACGTTGCCTGTGAACAGAATGTGAAACATGGCTGTTAAACAGCAGCAACGATGATTCCTTGGCCATCATGCACCGTAAAGATACCCACACATCCTGACCCCCCGACTGCCAACCCCCATGCTGCAGCGCTTTGTGGCACGGCTCCTGCACCCGGCAGCATGCGCGGTGCTGGGGGGAGCAGAAAAGCTGCCTGAAGACACCCCTCCTGGTGGGTGGAGAGCTTCGCATCCAGCCTTTGGGGAGAGACCACGGAGTCAGATGCAGAAAACCCTTCTATTGTCCAGCTGCTGCCGTGTGTAAGTGCCTGGGGGGTGAGGAAGGGGAGAGAAGCAAGGGCGCGGCTGAAGCAGCTATCCCGGAGCGGGGAGGGACCAGCCCCCACCCAGCCCCCACCCGCCACAAGCCCCTGTGCAGCCAGTGGCTCCCCCGTGGTCATTTGGGGGAACCAGCCTCGAAACCACGGACAGGGCTGTGGCCACGCAGTGTGCTTCCCGGGTGATGGCGACCCTCGGCCCACTTGATCCTAAACCACTGACTTTCTTTTTTTTTTTTTCAGATGAAAAGTGAGTTCTCGACCCTGCTGGCCTAGTGCTGGGTCCTGGAGAGAGGAAGACTCCCAGCACTTGGCCAGATGATCAGTAGAGAAATCTGTAGATGGAATTGGGTATTTTTGTCGAGACTCAGAAGAAAGACTAAATCATACTGGAAAAATGACCTTTTTTTTTTTTTTTTTTTTAAAACAAACCTCCCTCGGATGTCTGCATCGTATAAATCTAATAAGACAGAGTGAAAAATATTGGATTTATTTTTACAAGTTAGCTGTGCCCTCCCTGACCTTCTGAATGGATTCACTTCACACGGTGCCTCTTAAGGGCCTTAGGGTTATGACTAGCTCATAAAAATAAATCCAATATTTTCCCCGTAGCCATGTCATAGTCAATGTAGGAACGCAGATGACGGGGCCAGGGAGGAGGGTTTTCATTCTGTCCGACCTCCCATCCGGGGCGGCGCGGAGCCCTCGGCCCTGGTGGGGCCGCCAGCTTCCTGGCCCTCCCTAACCTGTGCACAAAGCGGAAAAGCTCTGCACCTGTGTCGGGTCAGGCCCAGGGCGGGTGCGGCGAGGAGGCGGTGGCCAGAAGGGAAGGGCCTGGCGCCCCGGGGAGCGAGGTTCCCCGCTGGTGGTGGGAGGGGGGCCCTTCAGTGGAAAGAGCGTCTCAGCTTCGAAGAAGGGTCTTCCCAGTGAGGGAGACTTGAGCCCCAGTTGGACAGAAAACACCACTCAGGTGGGAGCCTTGATCCTTGTCACCACCAGGGACCCACTGTGTGCCAGGTCAGTGATGGCACTGGGGACCCAGGGGTGATCAAAACCGGACCCTGTTCCTGTCCCTGATGCAAGGCCCAGACGCTGACCAAATGAACAGCCCCAGTGTGCAGTCTCGGCCCGGGGGAAGCCCAGCGGGCAGGACTGGGTTCCATGGGAATCAGTAATGGCGGGACCCTGATTGGGGGTGGGAAGGCGGAAAAGTCCCAGGGGGACTTTTCCAAGGAAGTGGCAATGGAGCTGAGCAATGAAGGGGGGGGGGGGGGGGGGAGGAGAGAGTGGCAGGCAGAGGAGCCGGCACATGTGGGGCAGGTTGGGTTCTTGGGGAGATTTATCAGGCACTGGGGATCCAGGAAGGAAAGGGAAGGGAGCAGAACTGGGCAGAGGGAGAAGTCGGGCTGCAGTGCGGTCTTGACGATGGCCTCAGCCACCCGCACGCGGAGCTCTGAAGCTGGGAGAGCCCTGCAGACTTGTGTTGAGTTCGGGTGAAGGTGTTGGACCTTTATTCTTCCAAAGTGACTTGTCCCTGAATGCAGGCTGCTCAGGGAGGGGTGGGACCTTGGGTAAGGCGCTGCTTTTCATCTGGGCAGTTCTTGAAGAGAGTTGACAGCTGAGGGCCGCCCGTAATCAGCACTGCCAGTAGCTAGAGGAGCAAGCCCGTCGGCCCTGGCGAGAGATCTGGGTGACACAGCATGGCATCCACGACAGTGTGTAAAGGTCTCACGGCAGGAAAGAGCATGGTGCTTTCTCGCCCCTGAAAAGAGGCCACTGTGGCAGAGAATGTGGGGAGGCTGGAGGAGGATGGGGCGGGACCGTGCAGTGAGTCAGGGAGGCTGGCTTCCCTGTGACGTTAGCTCCAGAAGACTAGACGGGAGTCCTGCTGTCCCTGGGTCCCCCATGATGGTTGTAGGTGTGCGCTATTGACAGGCCCTACCGGGGGTCCTGCTGTGTGCTGCGGTGACAGGAAATAAAGTAAGAGAGAGATCCCTGCCTTCAAGCAGCTTGCTCTCTCCGGGGGAGACAAAGGCCTCACCTCCACGATCAGAAGATGAGTCAGGAGAGTATGTGACCAAGCATTCGGAACTGGGTGAATTATTGTCTGTACTCACTGTTGACAAGCCCTCTCCCCCCATTCCTCTTCAGTCCACTCCAGTTGGGCCAGTCCAGTTTTTGAAATTGGTCTCCTCGAGGACCCAACAACCTCAGCTCACTCAACCCACCGCCTGTCACTGGACACGTGGGCCACGCCTCTCAGCAGTCACCTGCTGCTCCTCCTACACCGTGGCTGCTCTCTCTCAGTGCCCTTTGCTGCCTGTCCCTCTTCTCCCAACCTCTCTGTGTTGGAGGACCTCAGGGCTTCATCCTTGGGTTCTTCTCCATCCTCACTCTCTCCCTGGATGATGGAGTCCCATCCCATGACTTTAAACGCCCTCTCCATGTTGATGACTCGCCGCTTGCTGTCTCCAGCCCAAGCGTCTCAGCCGCCCGCTGAGTCACCCCGAGACGTCGCGTTCACCCTGACACGCGCGACCCTGTCTCCTGGTCTCTCTGCTCTGCTCCAGCTGCTCCGCCCTCAGCCTTCCCCACCTCCATCAGTGGCACCTCCTTCCCTCCAGTTGCTTAGGCCAACAGTCTTAGAGTAATCCTTGATTTCTTTCTTTCTTTCATGTCCCACTTTCAGTTTTTCAGCTAATTATTTTGACTCTACTCAAAACACATCTGCTGGCCGCCGGCCAGTCACTTCCCACCGTCTCCCTTCTGACCATCCTCATGGGCACCTGGGGTATCTCTTGCCTGGATAACTCTAATCGTCTTCCCATGGGTCCCCCCAATTCTGCCTGTGCCCCCCATAAAATCGTCTGTTTATAGCACATCAACTTTTTGTGGTGGTTCTCTTCTGAAAAGCCGTGGAGGCACACTCCCCTTTTGCTTGGAGGGAAAAGGTGAAATTGTGAGGTGGTCTGTGAGGCCCCATGCGGCCTGCCCCTTTCTGCTCAGGCCCCTCTGTTCCTCGGCCCAGCACGCGTTCTGCTGGGTGGACGCGCCACCGCACCCACCTCCTTCGGCTCCACCCGAGGCCCACCCCCACCCCAGGGCCTTTGCAAGTCCATTCACTGCCTGGCACTTTGCCCCCACATTGCCTCTTGGATAACACTCTTGCCTTCTTCAAAGCTTTCTTCCAATCTCAATTTCCCTGGCAAGCTTACTCTGACCACCACACTTAATGCTACTACCTGCCCTTCCTCCCCGCACTCTTGGCCCCTTTTACTCGATTCCACATGTATTTTTCCCTAGTGGTTATCACTTTCTAATGTACTTTATTATATCTTCTATTACTCCCCTGGCTGTTCACAGTTAGTATCCCACTAGCATGTAGGCTCCACAGGCAGGGATGTATCCCAAGGGCCTAGAATACTGCCTGACACATAGTAAGCGCTCAATAGATGTTTGTTGAATGAATGAATGAATGAATGCTGAAACCCAGCTTGAACTACTTATAACCTGTCTTCCCTAGGTGGTAACCAGCATCTCAGAAGCCCACCAGCCCTCCCTTGCCCCGCCGCCAACCACCCCAGCCTCTTGGAAACCTCTGCCTTGGGTACCTCCCACCTCCTGGATGGGAACTGGACCTAATGACTCGCTTCTAGTGAATAGAATTCAGCAAAAGTGATGGGATGCCACTTCCAAAATTAAATTATAAAAGACTGTGACTTCCATCCTGCTGGTTCTGTCTTGCTGTCTCCCTCCCTCTCTCTGAGGGAAGCTGGCTGCTTTGCTATCAGCCACCCTGGAAAGGACCCAAGACCTGTTGACAGCTATGTGAGTGATCTGGGGAGCAGATCCTTCCCCAGCTGAGCCTTGAGATAGGACTTCCTCTCTGGCTGTCACCTGATTGCAGCCTGTGAGAGAGGCTAGGAGCAGAGAACCCAGCTAAGCCATGCCAGAATTCCTAACCCACAGAACCTGTGACATAATAAACGCATGGTTATTAGGCTTGGGGCAATTTGTTACACAGCAGTAGATAACTGTTACAATCTTGTTCCATTCATTTATTTAAAATAAAGGATTCCATGCACTCAGTCTCCATCCTATTCAATGCCACATGACCTCTGGTGACCCGGGTGCCTGCCCATGGAAGATGTGGGGCTCCTCAGTGCCACATGTGGCCCTGTCATTTGGAATCGTGCCCTTGTCTTTCTTGAAATCATTATTCTTTTTTCTGCTGATACCATTTCTGGACTTCAGGAGCATTGGAAGTTCATTCATTACCTAGTGAAGGAGTGTGTATTTCTCCTCTGGCTGATCGGTCCTCATTCACAAAGGGCCCTCAGAGAAAGAGTCTGCATGCTCCTCCTATGAAGACCTGTGGCCGCCCCTCGGCACTCTCTTTTCTGGTGTGCTAGTGGCCGCTTCTCTACAAGAGGGCTGGGGGAGCAGGAGTGGGGGACAGCGCTTGAAATTGTGTCTGCCAGACCTGGATGCCGCCTGAGAAAATGTTACATGCCCATGTCATAGAATCAGGGGTTGCTGAGATGGTGGGGCCCTTTCTGGACACATCCCTAGAGCCATCACCAGAGCCAGACTGGGGCATTGTCTGCAGATGCCCCACCAGGCTGCCCAGTAGTGAGATGAGACTTGCACTCTTGTACTTCCCAGGTATGCCTCTCAAGCTCTCATAGTCAGGGCTCCATTTACAAGCCATCCGTTTGTGGCACAGCTGAGATATAATGATGCCCTTTTTTGGGGGTGGGACAAAACTCCCAACATTACTCTATAGGAGTTGCTTTTATTTGTCCCCTACAACCTCTCTCAAGCCTAAAAGGGGAGCCCATCCTCTGGGCTGGCAGGGGGGTGACTTGGTATCTGGAGCAACCTTTGACCCTGCGCCCTCAGAGCCTTCCCCCCTCCAGGCCGCTGGTGCCTACGTTTGGGTTTTTCATCTAACAGAAGCTCTGGGCCCCTGCGGGCGTTCCCTGCACCTTCACCTGCCTGACTGCTGGGTTTCTCCTTTAAACGATTTCTATCCTTTTTTCTAATTATGAAAATAAACCACTTTGGGGAGGATAAATGTTTAAATAATTCAGGAGCCCATAAACAACAAGAGCGAAAGGTGATGTCTCTTTTAAGGTAAATAATAAGGATTGCATGTGGCATCCCTCCAAACAGGACAGAAACAGGGTTTTCTTACAAGTCAAGGTCAAAGTGAGGGTGGGAGGGTGCAGGGCTGGGACCATGGACCTCTGCTCCTGAGACTTCTCCACTTCCCTTCACCGTCCAGCTGCCTTAACTTGGCAGCTCACGAAGACTCTGAGCCCACGTAGCGAGGTGTGGCAAGAAGTCAATGAAATAATGGACGTAAATCCTGGAGGACAGTGCTGGGAATCAGGTGAGTTCTCCATAAATGCGACATGCCCCAACTGAACCCCTGGTTGACCCACAGACCCCACCTGTCCATCCCAGGAGTCCCAGTGAGTGGCTCCACTCTGTGCCCAGAAACCCAGGTACCATACTTGGCACCTCTTTCTCCCTCACTCCCAAAGTTGCTGAACCAACGAGTCATATTGACTTCACTTTCTGCTTTGTGTGCTCTATGTTTGCCCCTTTAGACCTCTTTCCAGTCTGCTGGGCCCTCTTTGAACCGGGGGAGGTTGGCCTGAATGGACTTCATCAGTGAGACCGATGCCTTAGTTTCTGGTTGGGTTTGGCTAAAGAAACAAATGAACCCAAACACAGATCCCCAGATAGGGTTGTCTGATATAGTAAATAGAAAATACAGGAGTCCTTATTAAATTTGAATTTCAGAAAACCAAGGAATAATTTTTAGCATATGTGTGTCCCAAGTATTGCCTGGGATATACTTACGCTAAAAAAAAAAAAAAAAAAAATCATTATTTTTCTGAAATTCAGACTTAACTGTCTTACGTTTTACCAGACAAGCCGTCCCCAGCACATCCTGGTGCACACATTCGTGTCTTCCGTCAGGGCCATCTGGACTGGTTCCCTACTTGCTGGAGGCCACCTCAGGGCAGACTCTCATCTCCTTCTACTCTACCCCTGCCTTTACCTGCAGCCTGGACCGTGTGCACATGGCTGCCTGAGACTCTGCCCAGACTCTTGTGTCTTGCTCTCAGCCAGCAGTGCTTTCCGGAGCACTCCACCATAGGAGCTCACCTCCAGCTGCATTGTGCAGGTCAGCGCTAGTTTCCCTCCGCACCCTGATATTTAATATAAGTAATATCCTCCCAGCCATGGCTCCTATGACAGGAGTTTGCCTTCCAAAGTACAAATCAAAGTGATGCCACCAAGGGCATTAATGGTCTTAGCAGAGTCAACATGGAGGGCGTCGTGCATTTTCTGTTTAATATTAAGAGTGACTAAGCCACGGCACTGCCCTTCCAGCCAGGCCTGGTCTGAATACCAAAGAGACACAGCTGGGAGTGGGGTTGGGAGGAGGAAGGAGGGAGGAGCCCGGAGTTGCCACTCAGTCGCAGTGGCACAGCTCATCCACAGGTCCCTTGGGGCTAAGGAACAGAAGGTAAAGGTTAGGAACTCTCAGCAAATATTTGGAAGGCTGTTCCCATGCCTGGTGGGTTTTGGACACAAGGTAATCCTCTCCTGGGAGGCGCCCCATAATCCCTGAGCAAATGAACGGCCTAACTTGTCACTCCATGGCTGAGGCAGCCCACCTCTCCGGGAACGGGGAAGGTGAGCACAGCACCCCACGCTGAATCTGAATGGGAGCCTCTGAGTCCTCCACGGGAAGGGCACACCTGCTGGCGAGTGCTTCAGCTCAAGACCTGGTGCATTGGGGAATGCAATATTGTGTCATCCACAAAGCATTTATGGAGCAGGTACTACATCTTTGGGGATGGAAGACATGGGCCCCAACAGAAGCCCAGGGTCTGATGGGAGTGGGGGGCAGTTTATAAGCTCCCTGAGGACAGGAAGCCCCTCTGTGCTCACTATTGGATTCCCAACAGCGAACACAGTGGATGAATAAATGAATGAATGAATGAATGGTAGTAGAGTGACACCCTTCTCCCATCCTGTGGGACTCAAGGATGGCATCCTAGAGATGGTCTCAAAGGGAAGTCAGAGAGAGCTGGACAAAGTGGCAACAGAAGTATGGACCAGGCAGAAGGAACAGCATGTGCAAAGAAGTGAAGGTAATGGGGGGCTGGGCACAGCTGGGAGCTGCCAGGGCTTCTGCGGGGGCGTGGAGCCTGTGCCACGCTGAGCAAGGCCTGGGGCTGGACTGGCTGGTGGACACCCGGTCAGAAAGGAGCCCACAGACCTTGCTGAGGAACTTGGGCTTCTTCTTGAAGCTCTTCAAGGATTTCAGGCCACAAAGTAACAAGGTCGGATTTGTACTTTTGGATCCTCTTGCACGATGGACAAATTCATTCATTTTACTTATTAATTCATCTTAAAAACAAACCCTTGCTATTGACCAGATACTGTGCTGGGACCAGTCTGGCACTGTCCAATAGAAATATAATGCAAGCCATGCATATAATTTAAAATTTTCAAGTAGCCTTATTAAAAAAAAGAAAGTGAAACAGGTGCTGTATTTAACAATATCTTTTATTTTAACCCAGTATGCCTAGAATATAATTTCAACATGTAGTCTACATAAAGATTATTAATGATGTAGTTTACATATTTCTTTTGGTTCTAAGTCTTTGAAACCCACAGTGTGTTTTCCTCTTACAGCATATCACAATTCATGCTTGCCTTGTTTCAATTGCTCAATGGCCACATTTGGCCAGTGGCCACAATATTAAACAGGACAGGTCCAGACGGGGGCTGGGGGGAGAAGGCGAGCATGGTCCGTGTCCTCAGAGCTGAGAACCTAGCAGAGAAGACGAACAATTAAACAAGGAAATAAAACAGTACAGTGGCATGTGACACCACAGACCAATCTTGAAGACAACATATTGAGTGAGAGAAGCCAGACACAAAAGGACAAATAATGTAGGATTCCGCTTATATGAAATATTTAGAATGAGAAAATTCATACAGAAAGAAAGTGGAGTACAGTGTACCAGGGGCTGGGGGGAGAAGGAAAGAAGAGTTACTGCTTAATGGGTACAGTGGTTCTGTTTGGGGCAATGAAAAATTTTGGTAATGGATGGTGGTTATTGCTGCAGGACATCGTGAATGTAATGAATGCCATTGACCTGTACACCTAAAAGGGGTTAAAATGGCAGATTTTATACTATATATGGATATTACCACAATAAATTTTTAAAAGAGGTTTAAAATTAATTTTAAAAAAGGTACTCGTAGGAAACAGCTTAAAGATGAGTTACCTTGATTTTAAGCAGCTGCTCGGCAGTTGTGCATTTTGCACACACTAAATTAACTTGTTAATAAAAAAAAAGATTTAAAAAAACAGCACCATAGGAGTTATAGTGGTGGTGAGGGGCAGAAGGGAGGACAAGGGCACCCAGGGAGCACGGCCGAGGGACCTAATTTAAGGTAAATGTAAGCTTAGACTTTAAGGATGGGTGGGATCAGATACATAAGGGGAGCCAGCGTTCCTGGCTGACAGAACTGCATGTACCACGGGCTGGTGGCAACACTTGAGGAGCTCACACAAGCCCAGGGACAGTGGCATGAGATGAATCTGGAAAGGCTAAAGATCATGCAGGCCTGTAGCCAAGGTGGGCATTTGGACTTTATTCTAAGAGCCATGGAAAACCACTTCAAGTAGAGAAGCAACCATGACCAAATCATTAAAAGATTATCACTGTGAATATTATGCCAGATGAGTTGGAAGGCAGCAGGACTGAGCAGGACAGCTAATGGTCTAATGCAGTTGTTCTGGCATGAGATGCTGATGTTTTGGAAATAGGGAGAAGTGAATGGATGCAGGAGAAAGTTAAAGGTCGAACCCCTAAGACTTAGTAATGGATAGGAGGTCTGTGTGTGTGTGTGCGTGTGTGCAAGCATGTGTGTGCCTGCGAGCGTGTGTGGGGGTGGGGTGGGGGAGAGGGGATGAAAGGCAGGGAGCAATAATGGATGCTTCTCAGATTTCTGATGCTGTTTTCTTGTTTAGGGAACCTGAAAGAGGAGCAGGTTTTGGAGTCAAGGGAGATGTTGGGTTCATTGCTGAATATGTTGGGTTTGAAGTGCTCTTAAGACCTTTGAGTTTCAATTTTAAATGACAGTAAGTAAGTTGAAGCTTGGGAAAAAAGTCTGGGCTGGACAATCAGATTTGGGAGGTGGTCAGTATCTTGATGTGAGGTTGGTAATTAAATACATGGAAATGGATGACACCATTTGAAGCCATGTTTTCAACCGAGGAGGATTTTGCTCCAGGAGACATTGGGCAATGTCTGCATACATTTTTTGTGGTTGTTGTCACAACTCGGGTTGGAGATGCAACTCGCTCCTAGTAGGCAGAGGTGACGGGTGCTGCTAAAGCGTCTGAGAGAGCACAGGACAGTTGCCAAAACGAACTACTAGTCCTGAATGTCAGTAGTGCCAAAGTTAAGAAACCCTGTTCTCAGTAGACAGTGTTGAGGGAGAAGAGTCTCGGATGGGGCCCTGAGAAGCTCTAACATTTTAAGTAGAGCAAGTCGGTGAGAAAGGATTGATCAGTGGAGATCAATGAAGAAATGCAGAAAAGAAAGACGTAAGACAAGACCAAGCAGGAAACAACTGCCCCAGTTAGGCTATGAATTCAACCATCAGAACAATGACATGCTTGTATACTTTTAGTTGTGATCTTTTCAGTTTTCATGTTTCTTTGCCAAATGAGACTTAAGAGAACCCCGAATTTCAAGCACCTGGTATACAATATCACACATGATGCGAGTAGAGTGGCCAAATGGGAAGACTGCAGATCCCACCACCTATCAGCTGTGTCCACTGGGGCAAGTGGCTCACTTTCTCCATCTGGAGAATGGGTTTGTGGTGGGGGTCAAGTGAGAAGGTAAAAAATACATTTGGCACATAATAGGGACTCAATTAATTGTAATTACTTTTTCTTCCTTTCATTTACCATCTTGTGGTGGTCTACAGGTTACTCCTTACTTAGATTTTTATTATACCTGCTCTCAACTGTGCCAAAAACTTATTGAAAACAAAACTGGCATTGGGGTGAGGTCTCTGGCTGCTCTCTTACCTTGGAGATAAAGTTTGGCAGATTGAATTCTCCTTCAGGCTCTTTCCCCTTCCTTACTTCCCCCCACCCCATGGCTTTCCCTTTCTCGCCCCCTGCCCCTGCCCCCAACATTGTGGGCCTTTGCATTTAAAAATGATCCAATTGACTGGACCAGACCATCTACAACATGGTTTGACTCATTATTTATCAGACCAGGAAGTAGGAAAGGAGGCACCATATTGGAAACTTTGAGGACCAAAGGACACCAGACCTTTTCAAATGCTCTCACTGACATTACCCCAGCAAAGGTGAGCAAACTCAAACCACCCTTCACCCAGCTTCCCAGCATCTGATGGGGTTTAGGATGTTCTCCAAGGATCCATTTTCTTTGAAGTGTTCTGTTTCATCTTACAAATTAATAAACGTGAATTCTACTCCGTAATATGTCACTGTTCATTGTAATATAATAATAATACTTTATAATTTCCCCAAGGACCCAAGTCACACCGCCATAAGCCCCAGGAGGACAGAAGTGTCTCAGCTTGAGATCAAACGCAACTTGATCCCAAAAAAGCACCCAAATCCCCTCCTCGGATACCATGTACCACCCGGACACTTCGCAGATTCCTAATGACGAAGACGATGCTGGGCAGACAAAGGCAAACCGCCATGGAGAGCACAGTTCTGGAATGAAGAGGTCTTTGGGGCAATGGGAAGTTTCCTGAACTCTTCACAGCTTCAAAAATAATTTGCTATTATTTTCCCAGTTTATAGAATTGTTCTATACAGAGCTTCGTTAGTTAGCAGAGAATGTTTCTGACTCATTTGGGGGCCCTCTCAGAGGTGCTGGGTGCTATGATTGGAGTTGGAAGATGTGCTTGTCTATTGCGAAGGCATGCATTACAGACCCCTGCTACATAAGCAGACATGACCAAGCAAACTGGCTGTCAGAGCCTCCCACAAACAAACAGTGCAGGGAGAAACAGAATGTCAGAGACAATGTCCTATTCTTCGTCCCTGGAGAAAGAAGTCATCCCCAGAATGCTCAGGGACGGATGGAGTTGACTCTTCCGACAGCGCACAGATTGCAGCTAAGCGTGCAGGGATTCCAAGCAGGGATTAATGTTTCCTTTAAGAAAAACAGTGTCTGCCTGTTTTTGTGCTCATAGGAACAAAATGGCTCCGAATTTACATAATTAAAATTCTGGTGTCTTTTCGCATCCTAACAATGGGTAATTAACACTGGTACTTGTCAGCTGGGAAATTCCTCGGGAGGAGGCTATCAGAGCCCAGCCGTTTTATTTTGGGCCACCTCTCGTGGACAATCAAAGCTAATTGGATCACCCCCATCTCATCGAAAATGAATGAAAGATCATTGAACGTCGCAAGCCCTGTTCGCCATCAAACCTGGGAAGGCGGCTGGAGCAAACACGCGTGTGCGAGCTCAGAACTTCGAGCCTGAGTGGAGGACGGCAGCCTGACAGTCTAATTTAGAAGCGTTGCTTAAAATCTTAATCAGCGCGTTGAAATTAGCAGAGGCGCGTTTCGACACCGTGTTTGTCGTTTATGGTTATCATTTTTAATAAACGTTAAAATGTTTTTACAGGTGTGGAAAAAGGCACAACCCTGGGACACCTCTCTCTCAGATTTGCGCTCTCTGTCCAGAGGGGAAAAATGTCATCATCGTGAATGAAGACGTAACCTATCCATCAGAGCCTGCCTTCCTTTTATTTTGTGGTGCCCTGAAAGCTATCTGCAATCCTAAGCCCGAGTCCCTAGTCCCTGCACAAGTGATATCTTGATTGACACGTCTCCAAATAAGCTTCTGAATAGCTTTCCATATTAGCCTTGGAATAATTCAGATGTCAAATTACGGCTCGCAGACTCCCTGACTCCTCTTGAGCCCCAGAATGAATTTTTTAAATATTTGGGGGAAAATATTAAATTTTGTTCAGGTTGGGTCAAAGTTCATATCATTTGTTAATAAAGAGCCACAGAGGGTGTTTGCCTAGGGTGGGCTGCGTTGATTTTATTGTGTGCAACTGCTGCAGTTGGGGCTGACCCTTGCTGGGCGATTTGGAGTTTGCATGCCTCCAGCTCTCGGCATCTTGCCGTGGGTTCCCTTTGGACAGAAAAGGGAACGAGAAAGAAAACAGGAAACGACGCAATGGATTTTCTCCCTGTGCAAGACGCTTGGCTGATGTCATCTCTAAATATGCAGCTTTAATTGCCCCTCTCTTTGCAGCAACAAGGGAGGAAGAGATCTTAGGTACTCGTTTTCATCAGTGTTGAAACTGCACTGCCGACACAGCCTGGAGTCCCATGCTGTAAACCAAGCAGAAGCATCCCTCGCAAGCAAGAAGGCAAAGCAGCGTTTGCCAGGCTGATAATGGCCACTTTTTATAAAATTCGTTGGATGCTCTGAAACGTGTGGCTGAGAAAGCTCTCGTTATGGCCAGCTGTTTGTGCAGCTGTAAATATTTAACCAAGAATGCTACCTGCTTTGTGGGAAGACTCGCTAATTACACCTGTTTCTCTCTATAATTACATATTGTTGTGAAATTCTACGATAATGGCACGACTGTGTCATCCTCTAGCAAGGGGTAAATTTACACCAAGTGCAGCACTGGAATTTCCATAAGCAATTAGCATACACTTTCACATCCCTGTGTTTTCTTGTGATTTTATTGAAATGAAAGATAATGGATTAAATCCAATTATAGCGGGAAGACATCTAGCAACTTGATGTTTATTTTCCACTGCGGCTCCACTTCATAGCAAAGTGAGCAGGAGAACGACACCGCTGCCTAATCCACTGGAAATGTCCTGATGAATTACAGGTTTCAGCCTGAGAAGTGTGGACTTTGATGAACAGCTCTTATTGGGACTGGGGTTCTCTTGACAAAATGCTTTTCTAAAAGGTGCATGTTTCTAGTCTGATGAGCGTGAGGTACTGTTCTTGGCTTGTAGCTTGATCATTGCTGGAATGTCGCTATAAAAAAATAAGTTACCCCGTGTGCCACGGTCGAGCCCAGGACATGAATGAATCACCCATGGATCACAGGGCCTCGGAGGAGGATGGGACGTAGAGCCCTGGAATTCTGGAAATAGGAGATAAATAATATCTTTACTTTTACTATTTTTAAAGCACGGCCATTCTATTTGTTGGGAAATGGAATTCTGGAAATAGGAGATAAATAATATCTTTACTTTTACTATTTTTAAAACACAGACATTCTATTTGTTGGGAAATCTTAGTGCTCCAGGAGAGGTAACACCTACATAGGGTTTGCAAAAATATCCACAGGCTGTCATCAGGAGACTATTCCAAAGACTCGGCTCCACCATTCCTAAAAACACAAAACAAAACAAAATGAGTGATGTGGCTGCACACTCTTTCGAAATGAATAAGTCTCTGCACCTTTACAGTTTTATTTTCCCTTTTTGCTCCCCCACAACCTTTTCTCTCCACCTCTCTGCCTCCTCTGTCTAAATGCAAACATCTGAAAATGTCAAAAGCAGAGAAGTGGCCCGCCCTTGGACGGCACGGGGGAAAATTAGGCTGCGATGGCCCCATCATTTCAGACGCAGACACGGTTTCCAGAGCTAGGGGAGCTCCGGAGCAGCTTTAAACCTGATGATGAATTCGCTTATTTGTTTAGGGGTCCTGGCTGTTCCCGCTAACTTCCAGTAAGCGAGAGGGTAACGGCGAGGTTAGAAGGCGCAGGGAGGGGCGCCGGGCTCCCGGCCTGGGCCAGCCGTGCCAGCGCGGTCTGCGGAGCTCCAGGAGGCGACAGGTCGCTCTGCCCAGCCCTGCCGGGGGGAACTGCTCTCCCTGATTTCCTCTCAGGGGCCGGACTGCAGCGTAGCCGCCTGATGGTTCGCTTTCAACACAGTAGAAACGCGAACCTGCCTGGACCATTCTGAAAGGGCTCTTGGCATAAATGGCTGATTCCATTTCTCCATTTTTCAGGAAACGCGATCAAATAAGATGGAAGCGCACAGGCTCTGGGCGCAGCGTTTTTGAAAGGGTGTGTGCGCGTGTATGTGTGTTTATCAAAAGCACAGGGGTTAATTTTGAGACACAGCATTTCGTGTAAAGTTGTCTTTGACTGTTTCCTTCCGCGCTGTTTTTTTTTAAGGGCTCTGAAAAATCGATGCAATGCGTCGCTCCCATCCATCTTTATATAGTAATAAATTAAGTGGGAGGTATTGATATTTTTGACTGAGCTTTTAAAATTTACATACTAATGACAATTATACCCTGGTGACTGTTGATTTCTGCTGTTGTTTACCGTCCAGGACTTGGGCAAGAGGCGTCTGAGTCTCTCCCACCTGCTCTGATGCCCCAAGTCCCCCCCACCCCGTGCCTGTGCCCACCTTGCAAACCCAAGCGCAGCCCGGACCCAGCCCCAAGGGGGGCAGTGCTCAGAAAAGCCGGTGCCACCAGCTCTCCTGGGGAAGTTCCAAGAGGGGCTCAGCACAAGAGCACAGCCAAGGACAGGCTGAATGACCCCAGGCTGTGGCAGTGAGTATGGTGGCCAAAACATTTTACAACGTGGGCACTGCCCCCCCACCCCAAGTCTTCTGCATCCTCAGATGTTAACCCTTTAGACGCTGAGTTAGGGAAAGGTTGGGGCATCAGCAGAAGGGCCAGTGGGGCCACAGAAGGCTTGGGGGATAATATCTGTTCACCAACTAGTACAAAGTACCCCAATACTTCACATCTGTACAGACTGGGCTAGTTTTAGCTCTGGAGATGAGCCCCTCCCCACCCCTCCCCATGCAAATGAAGGCGCCTTGAGGAAGTCCTTGAGGTATTGCATGCTTTCCTCTTCCTTAAGAAAAAATTAAACTAGGAGTTGGAAACTGTGACACTGAGGGCTTTGCTAACCTCGTGCGTCCCAGCTATTTCTGATAAACTCTCAGGGTATGGACGGAAAGGTGTGAAAACACCCCCTGCCCTCTTTTTGCCTTCCGCCTCCCTCAAGATGAATTCAAGCATCTGTCTGCTCAGCATTTGGTGAGTCTTCGCTCTGAAGCAGGGAGCCAGCCCTGGCCCAGAGGGAGTTAAAGGGACAAGGCAGGGCTGCTATATGATTTTACTGTATGAAATCGAATCACTCCAGGCAAAGCGAGTGCCACACACAGGTAAATGACCGGGAAAAAAACGCCAATAACCTGGCAAGAAGGCCTCAACTGCATTTCAACAATTATTTGGGGGACGCAGACAGCGTTGAAGCGCCCAACAGTTTAGTCGCAGAGATTAATTTATCAGTAATATTGATTGTTGGAGGCCTGTTTCATTCTATTTAAGGTTCCACAAGGTGCAGACAGCAGCAGCTCGCACGTGAATTTTTCCTTCTAGAATTTTCAGGGTGTTGAGGAGGCTGGTGGAAGAAAGGCAGATATTGCCCAGCGATCCCCGGGGCAGTGGGTTTTATTTACATGTTGCCAAGGCAGCGATAAATCGTTTATTTATATATGAGAGGGGGGTTGCCTTCCTGCACACCCCGTCCCAACCCCAGGCAGATTTACCCAGGTGCAAGGTGAGGTTTCCAGGACTCAACCCTGAAATTGCTATGCAAGTCCATCCAAATATGAAAGCTGCTGAAAGTTGGGCTCCTCTGGTTTCCTGCGGGACGGAGCTTGCAGTCAACTGTCCAGGAAGCGCCTCTGCAAGAATGCCTGCAAAGAAAGGACTGAACGCGGGAGAGGTGTGGAGGAGAACTCACTTTCATCAGAGGATCGGCTTTCAGGATGGTTTGGGAGCCCAGAGCCTTATCGTATTACACATCACACTCAAATGCGCCTTGTTCTGCTTTTCTTCCCCCACCCCAACCCTCTTTCTTTTCTCCAGTGTTTTCAAAATGAAAGAGTTTTTTCTTCCAAATTGCGCTGGGAGGCAAATTCTTGCACAGTGTAATAGAAAATGTTAGACAATATTCCTTACTGGAGCTATTGACATTTTGGATAGTCATGACACTTTGATTTTTCTCAGAACATATGGATCAAGCCTGATTGTATTATTGGACAGGAAGTTCTGATGAAAGGCCTTCCTTTATCTTTCTTTGTATTTCCCCCCTTCTGTTTGTTCATGGCTTTCTCTCTGAATATAATCGCGGTTTTCTTAAGCTGTCCAGGGAGTCGTTATTGCCTTACTAAATATTTCATGGTGCACAGCACACCGTACCTGCCAGCTGCCTCTTATTTGTTGTCAAAAATAAAGGGCTCATCCTTCGGAGGTGGGGGGCGGGGGGGGGGGAGGGAGAAGCATCATGGGTTTATTTTATTGTTTTTATTTTAAAGTTTCTCCCATGCACCAACTGCACAGAAAGGCGGCAAATCTACGAGCGGCGCCTTTTATTCGGCGGTGGCGAGGCCGCCACTTATTTATTTATTTGCGGCTTATTTATTTATTTGGCGCCCGCCCTCCTCCTCTACGATTCCCAGCACTTGTTCCCTTGCAGCTTCCCTTCCTATTTGTTCAAAAGGGAAAAGTTCAAAGCGGCTGTGTCGGCGGAGGGGAGAGCTTGCTGAATACCAAGCCTCCAGCGCCCGGGCGCCCTGACCTTGAGCGGGAGCTTAAACGGCCCCATTGCCAGCCCGCACGTGGGCTCTGTTAGGCCGGGGCGGGTGGGGGGGGGGGGGGGGGGGGGGGGGGGGGGGGGGGGGGGGGGGGGGGGGGGGGGGGGGCGGGTCAGGGCTCACCTGAGGCCGGCGGGGGCCCAGCGGACCCCGCATGCGCAGCCGGGTAATGCATTTTTAAAAAGGACGGTTCTCGCCTTTGAGTGGGTCTAATGTGGTCTCTGTTTAAAAACCTGTCAGAATCCCAAGCACACACTCCATAAAATATAAATAAGTACTTACTGTTTGCAGATGTTGCTTGTTTTTCATAATGTTTGTTTTTGAAGTCTCGAATCCTTACTTCCTGTCAGGCTCCCTCATGCCTCTCTCCTCCTGTTTCTGAAGGAACAAGGGGGAACTTCAGAACACAAGAGCTCAATGAAGACGCTTTCTGTCAAATCTGTCAGCGTCCTCGGCACAATTAGCATGCTCTTTTACTTTCCCTTCTGCGCTCTCTCTCGCTCTCTCTCTCTCTGTGACTCTGTCTCTCTTTCAACACACCCCATTTCTCACCCCATCTTGAACTATGCTGGGGAGAGCAGCCCCTCTGGAAGGAGGCATAAGGCTCAGAAAGGGGTGATTCTGAGGCCCCAAGAGCCACACTGTAACTCAACAGGCCTGTCCTCCGCCCACTTGGATTCACTGGGAAGAATTAGGCAAGGGACACGAAGGAGCGGGGGCTCCTGGGAAGCTCACCCACGGGGCCACAAGCCTCTTTGCCTCCGTCCTTCAGTCGATGCATTGGGAGTGCAGGTGACTCATTCATCTGTGCATTTGGCCAACTCCGGGCTGTGCAGCTGCTGGGTCTGACCCCACCACAACCACTAAAGGGGCATTTTCACATCTCTGCCAGATCCAAACCCTCTCCAAAAAAGGCTTGAGCCTAATGGAAGACCTAATCTCTTTCTTTACGTCTGGTTTAACCTCTCCTCCAGCTCAGTGTCTCCCCTCTTGGGTGCCACCTGCCGCCCGGGTTGTGGGGGGGGGAAGGGGTTGGGCACTGGGTGGCAGTGGGATCGGGCACCTCTGCGTGCATTACGGGCCATTTATTCCGGAGTTCCCATGGACAACATGTGACGAGGACGGTGGAAGTTGATATATGATAACGCACTCTCTGGGGCACATGCCGTGAGGGTTAGAAAGCAACGTGGGAGCTCTCCCTGCGCGCCTGCCTGTGTACTTGCTGAAATCGGCAGTTTATGCTTTTTAATCTACTTCTTATTTATTTATTTATATATTTTTACTGTTTATGCAGCCTTCTGGTTAAAAAGCCAGCACAGCCTTTCTTTCTCATCCCTTTCTTTGCTGGGAAAGTGATGGCTGACAGGGACGCTCCTGTGAAGTTTCTGCTCACTCTGCACCCCTCTTACTTCTTAGTTCCCCAATCTTGCAGCCAAAAGTCACCAGGGTCCTCAAGAACTTAAAACCAGTTGCCCAAAAGACTTCTTCTAAGAATCAAAGATTCCTCTTCTCCTGCTTCAGCTGGAGAGAGGTTGGTGACAAATGCCATTCATTTGCAATTTGCTTTAGTACCTATTATTTTAAAAAAGGAAAAAGAAAAGATGCATACATCAAGCCTCCCTGAGTTTTTGCACTGCTTCGGGAGGCTCTGATTATAAACATCAGTACAGGACAACGTGCCTCCATGCTCGAGTCAGGCCAGTGGAGTACGCTTCATCATTAAAGCTCAGAAACCATAAATCAAGATGAAAATCCTTCAGCCCAAAAGCCTTACCAATTGATACAATTTGAAAATGGGCAGCTGGAGAGGCTGGGGAGAAAGCTGACATGATGACTTTTATAATAGCAGAACGTTTAAGGTTATAGAAATAAAAGGAAGAGGATGAAATCAGGCGCGTTGATCTCTGCCTGCAGGCTCTCCCAGCTCACTTGAAGCTCCAGCAATTATTTCTGCTCCGGCTTTCCCCTCTTTTTTTTTTTCTTTCTCCCCAACAGCCTGTTTGAAATGAAGCAGAACCCGGCCTGGCAGGCTTATCAGTGTCGTTAGCTGACAGGGCGCCCAGCACACCTGCTTTTACTTGCTGCCTTTTCAGGCACTAATGCCAGAGAGAATGTTGCTTGAGTCCTTATAATGTGTAAAGATTCATTTATTTCACCTTTTGAACCTGCCTGACCCTCTGGGCTTATGCTGGGGAGGGGGTGGAGGGCCCGAGAAGGCTTTCTTTTCCTGGCACTTAGAAGAAGCTGGCAATTAGGGGTCTGGCCCTGGGGCTGTTGCTGTGTAGATGCTTAAATGAGAGGTGGGGCTCAGCCCGGGAGGCGCTGAGAGCCAGGCCAGGGAAGGGGTTTGGGGGATGGTGTTTGCAGAAGTCCTCTGGACGGTCCCACAGAGTCCCGTGCAAAGGGCTGCTTTGAAACCTCGGGGCACTCATCTATGGGACCCCCAGGCCACATCATGGTACATGTGTTCAAACGCACCCACCTCTCACTTTCGTTAGGATTGTTTTAGGTGAGCAGTATTTTGAAGGGATTAAAAAAATTTTTTGCCTTTGAAATGCCTTGGAAATGCTTTGACCACGAGCACCTCATTTAATTTACCGCTGGCTGAGATGTCTTGGCAATCATTGGTCCACTTAGGAATTCTTGCAACGTGAGAAATACCTATCCCTCAAAATTGGTTCCAATATAATGGAATTTTTATGATTGCTAAATTTAGCCATTGATGCCGTTGATATCATATTAAGTTTTGCAGACATTTAATTAAACACCTATTAATTTCAATTTTATGGTTTTCTTTACATATTTTGGAGCCAATAAAATATATATATGTTTAGGTTTCAGATATTTTAATAGGCTCCTGAAAAGTCTGTAGCCCTCCGATGCATAATGGCACTTCCCCCCCCCGACCTGCACCCCCCACACCCTTTTCTTTAATGTGGGTTTAACTTACACATTTTCCCTTCTACAAATCTTGCTTTAAGATCTTAGTCTACTAGGGAAAAAAGTAGTTCTTGCTGTTGGACACCAAACTCTTTTTGGACTTTGATTCTGGTTCCTTATGTTTTGTATCACATAACTAGTACTAGAGAGAGTAGGGCATATTCCTCAACCTTGGAAATTGGGGGCTTCCTTCATTGCTTGAGTATTTTTTCTTTTAAAGAGGTCAACTTTACTGGGCATTCATTATTTATGCCTCATTTGCATCCCCTCCTCCTTCTGTTAACAGAATTCTTACTTTCCCATGGGAAAATGACTCCTCTGCCACTAATTCAATCCTTGGATAGTTAGATCAGTCCATCCCTCTGGACCCAGTTACTGGTTTCAGAACTTCACCTAACATTATTTGGAAAGAGCAGCCCTCTTTTTATGCAAAGATTGCTACCTGTAAGGAGGTGCCAGGAGAACTGCTAGGCGGAAAGACCTTGCCTGAGAAGAAAGTCAACACACAGAGAAAAAGAGATGAAAGGCTAAGATAGAAAAACGGAGTCTTGATACTATCACGAGAACTCCTGGATCCAGCCATGCCTGAGGCTATAAGGCCACACTGCCCCTAAAACATTCAGTCATATGAGCTGATAAATCCTTACTTTGTTTAAGCCAATTTGACTTGGATTGCTATTACTTGCAAGTATCCTGACCGAACTAGAACGTCCAATGCATGTTCTGATATTGGTATGGGGTATGGCCTTCTAGAGAGATTTTGTTTCATCTGCTCTTTTAGAAAATAATTTGAATTAGAAAGTGGGACTGGAGTGTGCTGATTTGAGTAGGAGTGTGCTGATTTGAAATGATGTATGGACCCTAGAAAAGCCATGTTTTAATCCTAATCCCATTTTGTAAAGGCAGCCGCTTCTTCTAATCCCTATTCAGTATTGTATGTTTGAAACTGTAATCAGATCATCTCCCTGGAGATGTGATGTAATCAAGAGTGGTTGTTAAACTGGATTAGGTGACGACATGTCTCCACCCATTTGGGTGGGTCTTGAGAAGTTTCTGGAGTCCTATAAAAGAAGAAATATTTTGGAGAATGGGAGATTCGGAGAGAGAGCAGAGAAAGCTGCAGCACCATGAAGCAGAGAGTTCACAAGCCAGACACCTTTGGAGATGAAGAAGGAAAACGCCTCCCAGGGAGCTTCATGAAACAGGAAGCCAGGAGAGAAAGCTAGTAGATGACACCGTGTTCACCATGTGCCCTTCCAGCTGAGAGAGAAGCCCTGACTGCTGGCCATGTGCCTTCTCACTTGAGAGAGAAACCCTGAACTTCATCGGCCTTCTTGAAGCAGACATCTTTCCCTGGATGGATGCCTTTGATTGGACATTTCTATAGACTTGTTTTAATTGGGACATTTTCTCAGCCTTAGAACTGTAAACTAGCAACTTATTAAATTCCCATTTTTAAAAGCCATTCTGTTTCTGGTATATTGCATTCCAGCAGGTAGCAAACTAGAATAAGGAGTGACAGAAGGAGAACAAAGTTAATGATAAGAAGAACGATGCTATGGAGAGTTTCTCAAGAGCCAGGCACTGTATTCATGCCTCCCAACAAAGCCTTCCAGATTCATCGCCTCATTTTACAGATAGGAAACTGAGGCTCAAAGCCACCTAGCTAATAAGAGCAGATCCTGACTGGTTTCAGAGATATCAGAGTGAGATGTCTCATTCTGCAATGGGCCAGGCTACCATCTTGAACAAAAACTTGCGAGCTCATGTTCCTAATCCTTAGGGCACAAGGCCCTGTAGGCTCAGGGTATAGCGGATTTGCTTTAGATTTAAAAAAAAAAAAATTCTTGTATCCATTATCTTTGTCTTCACTGCCACCCTGTATTAAGTTCCTACTGGTAGAAATTCCATTCCTTTGAGTTCTGAAAAATTTTACACTAGTTGGAAACTTCTACTAAAAATGCCAGTTAATATTAAGGTAATCTGAATGTATTTGTGAGCTTAAGGAGGATAGGGAATAGAATTCAGTATCAAAGAAAGAGAAACTTGCCAATGTTACAAGTTTCAAGACTTGGTCCAGTTAAAGGAAAACAGGCCCATGTTCAATCAAGAAGAGGTTAGGGCTGGAATAAGTGGATTCTGGGTCATTTTGCAGGTTTTATATCTCCATGTGACTCAGCTTTCCCTCCACTCCTCTGGCCCCCCATGTGCTTCTGACAGCTCTCATTCATCATCAAAGCGAAAAAAACTTAAAACATATTTCAAGGTGTGCTTCTTAAAAGCATTTAACTTGGTTTCTTGGTCCTTCTATTGACCAAGTCCTAGGACAACCCAAACAGGTAGGTCTTTGATCTGTAGTGAGGACAGGTGTGTGCATGGCTATCTTGCCTAGACTACCCAAATGAAGCCAGTACTAAAGAAAGGCTCAAAATAAGAGACCCAGCTGCCTTTCTCTAAGTCTGCTTCTACCAGTTAGGTATATCCTCCAGGCCCTCAACATCATTCCAACTCATTCTAGGAGAAGCAGACGATGTCTCATATGTATTCACAGTCTAACCTGGGTTACCTCCAGGACTCCACCACTTTCCTTGTTTCCTAGTCTGAATTGTTTTGTTTCATCTGCTCTGTTAGAAGACAATTTGAATTAGAAAGTGGAACTGGAGCGTAGGAGTGACAGAAGGAGAACAATGTCAATAGTATGTCTTCTAATGGTGGACAAATAGTTTGTTCCAACATTTTACAATTGCAACATTGGTGTAATAATTCCTTGTGGCAAATTGTTCACCCAAGTTTAAGATTATAGTCCTCAGAACACACATGAAGTCCTCTCCCATGGCTCCACCAGGTACGTTGGCTGTTCAGTCTCCTCAGTCCATTCATTGGTCTAATAATTAGCTCCTTCTCCTTTGGATCACTCTTTATTTTGGCTTCTTCTTCCTAGAATGCAGGCATCGGGCCCTGATCAAGACAACCTGAAGAGTGGAGAGCCCTCCTCCCCGGTACCAACCCCTTGTCTAGCACAACATCTGTAGCTTGGTTCTCACTTCACATAGGAGGAACTCTTTCCCAGGAAGCCCATGGCCCAGTGTAGATGGCCCTCCCGGAGGCCGTACCAGAAACAGACCTTGCCCCTCAAACATAAAATGGGCTTCCTTGTCACTTCCCAAGTTAGTTATTTCAGAGGTTAGCTTCTTGGGTGAGTGTATGACTTTCCAGTGGCTCTGTTTTCTACTCTTGGTGGCAAAGTGTTCCTGGATTTATAATAAGGTTGGTTTCATTTTTAAAGGCAGCAAATTCCAAGTGGGACTAACCAAGTTAACTTCGATCTAAATCCCATCCCTGGTGGAATTTCATTTCTGCAGGCACTGCATGGCTCAACATTTGTAGACTTGAATTCTGGAGATTCTTTGGGATGGAGACGTTTTAGCCCATGGTCTTGGGATGTGAGTGTGGCTTTGTATAGTCTGGACGTGTATATGGCTGCATTATGAATTAATACATGTCAGACCTTGTTATTGTGAAATAGCCGTGGCAAGATAATGACCATCATTCATTTTATTTTATTACTTTTTTATTTGATTTCATTTTGGCTTTGGCAAAGGTGAAGGGACTGAACTCGTATTTCCAGTGTATGTTTGTTATCCAAAAGCCCCTTGGGGAAAAATGATGCTAGCTCAACTCATGTAAATTAAAGAGGAAATTTGTTAAGAGACCTTGACAAACTCAGAAACGAGAGCATCTAGCTTTGACTGTTTTGTCATCCTGATTTTTGGCTCTTGTACTCATGATTAGGGAAAGAGAGGGCATGGGGCAGGTGTGCTGTTTGCAGCAAGCGATTTTTTTATTTGCAAGTAAAATGATGGCTGAGATTTAGTGTCCAAGAGCAGAAAAGCTAGTCTGACTTAGCAGAGATCTAGAACAGGAAGCCAAATGAATGATGGAATTTCAGGTTTTCTCAACCTAAAAACCTCCCTAGACCTGCTAAACTACATGAAATTATGAGCTGGGGCTCTCAGCAAGGTGTCAGTGTGAGGGAGTGTAGATTCCACTCTAAGGGAAAAGAGACTGAGAGATATTTGGTGCTGGGTCAGAAAGCAGCATGGCCTACTGGAAAGCCATTAGAGTTTAAATCCTATCTCTGGCACTTACTAGGCATGTGACTAATTTTAAAAACAGGTTGTTTATCTTTTATTATAAAAGCAGTGCTTATTATTATTATTATTTTTTGGAAAAGCAAAAAGAAGAAAACAAAAGCCACTCTCAGTCTCATTCATTCAGAAGAATGTACTCATCTGTTTCATGGCTATCTTTCCAAATCCTCTTTCATGTATAAACATGCATACATGTCTGTTACAGAAATAAGATTATGCATGGCATTTTGTAATACCCTCTTTTCTCTTAATATATTGTGAAGATTGTCAGCATCATTTTTAATAGCTGCACAATTTCCCATATTATGAATGCACCTTAATTTATTTATCCAGTCCTCTAATGTTGGACATATAGTTTGTTGCAATGTTGTACAATTACAAAATTGGTGTGATAATTCCTTGCAGCAAATTGTTCACCCAAGTTCAAGATTATAGTTCTCTGAGCACAGGTTGCAGCCCTGCCTCTCTCATTCCACCTGCTTCCAGATACTCCAATTGCCACATCTCCAGGAGAGGAAACTGTTTCAGGCCAGGTGGGGTTTGACCTTATTCCATTTAGTGACCACTTCTGGGACATAGAAAGAGATTGTTTCAGAGATAGCATTTGGGTTGGTAGTCTTATGGAAAACCATGCAATATCTTCTCATTGACTTTTGTGTTTTGGCACCAGAAGGATTCCCAGGCTAGTGAATGTACAAGAGCTTTTTTTTTTTTAATTAATTAAAAAAAATTAACAACAAACAAAGACATTAACATATCATTCCATTCTACATATATAATTAGGACAAGTGCTTTTTTATTATTATTTTCATTTTTTAAGGAGCATTCAGTTGCCTCACAGCTTGCATAAATGAGACTACATGGATCGGTTTATGTCCCCTGCACATGCTCACCAACTCTACCATCTGTCACCAAACTCTCTTGGTCTTTTCCACTATGGATTGTCATAGGATTTGACCTCAGCCTGGAACACTTACATGAGTGCATCTTCAGGAGCTTGCTGGGAAGGCTGTGCAGTTCTCAAGGAAATCTAGGACTCGCCCACCAACTCCCTTAGTCAGCAGCATCAAAGTGAGTCATTATCGAAGTTCTCCCGAAAGCTGCTATAAACATGACATCATCTTATGCATCTGACTGCAACTGCCTCCAGAGAAAAATTACTTATCCTTCTCTTCCACTTCCAAATCTCACACTAGTGCCTCCCAAAGGCAACCCCCAAGGCAGAACCATATGTGGAAGGAGTTTCTAGGAAACGTAGTTCCTAGCTTCTCTGAGCTGCAGAGGAATCCTTGGGATTGTGGGGTTGCTGAATAGCAATAGCATAATTAAAAACCACTCTTTGCTCAATAACTGGCACTAACTAAATACCTAATGAATACATGAATGTGTGGAAGCCAAAAGGGTGTTTGTAGGGGCAGTTGGCTAATTACATTACTCTCTCCAAACCTCACTACCTTCACTGCCATCATAAATTATGGATTTTTTAAATATTAGATTTGACTACTGTCTCTTTTGTTATTTACTGAATTGTTTTCATCCAAGTGGTTGCTCTTTTTTTTTTTTTTTAATAAATTATGTCAAAGGAAACTTTATATCAATTCCATACATGGACAGCAGTACCACTTGCAGTACATAAAAGATGTCTGTAAAAACAAAACAAAACCATGCTATAATTTCTGGTTTGAAATTGCTGTCATTAGAAGCTGTAGACTTCAGACCTGCCCTGCCTTTTTTAAAAAGAGAGAAGAATTAAAAATGCATTGGTACCAAATTGAGACTTCCTCTTTGGGATAATGGGAAGTACTGAAAGAGAATTGACAGGGGAATAACTCTCACTGTGTGATTTAATATTATTTATTGGAAGCTCTGTGCACCATGGAAGATTTCTTTAGGTTCTACAAGTGGTTTGTCTCATGCCCTGGGTTAGAGAATTCTTTGTGAGTAAATCTGTAAACCATAGCCCCAAAGATAGAATTACCCATGCTGCCTTCCCTGAGAGAAACTGCCATGCAAGGCTTAGGAATTAACCAAAGGAACTTTGTAGCTCAGTCTTCAAATCAGAGACCAGTCAGGGCGAAATGGACCCGGGATGGTGCCAACCCTCGAGGTGCTGTGCGGGCTTGGAGTATTTGAACCTCTTCTTTGGCCCTTCTGGAGTGGAGAAATGGCATGGGGGCTGAACCTGATGGATTCAGACTGAAATTACCACATAGTATTTATAGAAGAAGGCTGAGTGAAGTGGAGTTTTTTTTATAAACACAAGGAAGTCATTTATTTGGACTTTATTACCTGTCTCTTGAAGGTGAAGCACCCATGTACTTGGACCAGGTTGAAAAAGAAAAAGATGGGGCTGGAGTGAGCAGATAAGTCTTCCCAGGGCTCCTGGGCTGAGTGAGACTTCCTGGCCTTATGGAAGATAGTGGGCCTGTGGGGTACCATATACACACGCCTGACTCTTATGGATTCATTTAGAACCAGAATAATTAATAATGTGAATGGACTATACCTACCCTACTCCTCCATTGGGAAAAGAAAAATTTCTTGGAAATGCTCAATTGCCCCTATCATCTCCATCTTTCTCTTCATTTCTGCCTCTTTCCCTCTCATTCTTTTGACAGTTATCACGTGCCAGGAATGATGGGGGATCATGATCATTTATTGGGCAATCATTACATGTGCTAAGCATGATACTGGCATTATTTTACTCAATCCTCTCAACAATCTTAAGAAGGAAGAGTATTTAAGAAAGAAGTTAATAACTTGCCCAGAGTCACACAAGTAGGAAGTAGTAGAGCCAACATTTGAGTCCAACAGCTGTCTGACCCCAAGCTGTGACCTTTAACGCCAAACTACTTTTTAACCAAGTAGGGAGGTGGTTTAATTTAGTGGTTAAAAGTTCACTGAAGGGGGCAGGCCACGGTGGCTCAGCGGCAAGAACGCTTGCCTGCCATGCCAGAGGACCCGGGTTCGCTTCCCGGTGCCTGCCCATGTAAAAAAATAAAAAAATAAAAAAAAGATTAAATAAAATAAAAAGTTCACTGAAGGGCCATTATGACTTGGGTTCATAACTTCATCTCTCTGAGTCTCTGTATCCTCAGCTATAAGATGGAAATAATTAAAAAAAAAAAAAACATATCTCATGGGATGTTCGGAGGCAAGCAACTTTCTGCTCTCAAAGAGCACCTGTCCCTGGTTAGAGCTCCACAGTGACTTGCTCTGTCTACTTTTACCTTCTGAGGACTTACTCAGTCTGCTTCAGCCCATCAGCCTGTAACTGTGAAGGTGAAAGTAGACTTGACTTTGAGAGACCTCCATGCGTGCCTTGTGCCCAACCCCTCTGTGCTGTCAGTCATTAGCCCTCCCCATGGGACCCCCAGTTTAGAAGGAGGGTCCCATGGGTGCAGACAGGCCTACTCCCCACAAGACCCCATTTCAAAGGGAGTAGGTTCGTCTTCATCTGATTAATAGCCTGGGGGCTCTTCTTGGGCTGAGAAAGTTGATCTGACTGTTTACCAGTAACTAGAAACTTTGGAGTCCCAATCATGATGACACATTATAAGATGATTTAATGAAGTTAAAGCAATGAAGGAAACTCCAGGCCTGAAGCTTAGTTTCATTAAGGTGACCCACACAAAGACAGTGACTCCATGCTGCCCTCAAAAAGGAGGAATGGCCAGTAGCATCTTCTGTACACAGGTCTTATGATCCTTGGGGAGCATTTTCTTTTTTACTTTATTTTATTGTATAATATAACATATATACAAAGCAAAGAAAGAAAAAAGCAATAGTTTTCAAAGGACTCTTCAACAAGTAGTTACAGGACAGATCTCAGAGTTTGTTGTGGGCTACCATACCATCATCGCAGAGTTTTCCTTCTAGCTGCTCCAGAACACTGGAGGCTAGAAGGAATAAATATTTTTTTATCATCGAATCAACTTTTTTTTCTTTTTTGTGAAAAATATATACAAAAAAGCAATACATTTCAAAGCACAATGCAACAAGTAGTTGTAGAACAAGTTTCAGAGTTTGGTATGGGTTGTGATTCCACAATTTTAGGTTTTTACTGGAGACTGGAGACTAAAAGAAATATCAGTATAATGATTCAGCAATCATACTTGTTTGTTAAACTCTACCTTCTCTGTATAACTCCACCATCACCTTTGATCTTTCTTCCACTCTTAAAGGGTATTTGGGCTATGCCCATTCTACCTTTTTCATGTTGGAAGGGGCAATCAATAACATGGGGTAGGGAAATGGAACTATCTGAAGTTCTGGAGAGCTGGGTCCTCTAGGTTTCAGGACTTATCTGGTCCAGGGATAGTTCATCTGGACATTGTAGGTTTCTGGAAAGTTACCCTATACATGGAACCTTTGTAGAATCTTATACATTGCCCTAGGTAGTGTTCTTTAAGATTGGCTAGAATGGTTTTGGTTGGGGGTTGGCAAGTTATGATACGTAGCAATGTCTAACTGAAGTTTGCATAACAGTCACCTCCAGAGTGGCCTCTCAGCTCTATTTGAACTCTTTACAATTTGTACTTCATTAGTTACACTTCTTTTTCCCCTTTTGGTCAGTATGGAATTGTTGATCCCACAGTACCAGGGCCAGACCCATCCCTGGGTGTCATCTCCTACACTGCCAGGGAGACTATTACCCTTGGATGTCATGTCCCATGTAGGGGGGGGTGGGCAAATATTTTTTTATTAATTTTTTTAAAAAATATAACAACAAACAAATGCAAACATTCTTAACTTAGGATAATTCCATTCTACATATATAATCAGTAACTCACAATATTATCACATAGTTGCATATTCATCATCATGATCATTTCTTAGAACATTTGTATCAATTCAGAAAGAGAAATAAAAAGACAATGGAAAAAAATTCATACATACCATACCCCTTATCCCTCCCTTTCATTGATCACTAGCATTTCAATCTAAATTTATTTTAACATTTGTTCCCCCTATTATTTATTTTTATTCCATATGTTTTACTTGTCTGTTGATAAGGTAGATAAAAGGAGTATCAGATACAAGATTTTCACAATCACACAGTCACATTGTGAAAGCTGTATCATTATACAATCATCTTCAAGAAACATGGCTACTGGAACACAGCTCTACATTTTCAGGCAGTTCCCTCCAGCCTCTCCATTACATCTTGACTCTAGGGTTTTTCTCAATCCCTTGATGCTGAGTTTCAGATCATTCTAGGATTTCTGTCCCACGTTGCCAGGAAGGTCCACACCCCTGGGAGTCATGTCCCATGTAGACAGGGGGAGGGCAATGAGTTTGCTTGTTGGCTGTAAAGAGAGGCCACTTCTGAGGAACAAAAGAGGTTCTCTTGGGGGTGACTCTTAAGCCTAATTTTAAGTAGGCTTGACCTATCCTTTGTGGGGTTAGGTTTCATATGAATAAACCCCAAGATTGGGGGCTCAGCCTATTGCTTTGGTTGTCTGCACTGCTCGTGAGAATATCAAGAATTCAACTTGGGGAAGTTGAATTTTCCCCCTTTCTCACCATTCCCCGAAGGGGACTTTGCAAATACTTATTTATTCACTATTCAAATCACTCTGGGATTTATCGGGGCATCACTACCAACAAAATCTCATGCCCTACTCAAAGTTCCATGTACTTATGGTGTTCAATTAAGCTAGCTACATAAGTTATATTAGAAAATGCACCAGTCAAAATATAAATTTTGTACCAAATAAACATTTTTTGCTTTAGTCTCACACATAAGTTAACATTTTAAAATATTAATTACTATCAATTTTCAACACCCTGCAGTAATGACATTCCTATGTTCTTCCTCATGCAAAAACATTTTTTTAATTTGTACATTAAGTCACTATCATTATACACTCTAGGCATTCCTAGATTATACCATCTCAG